>APFE030039278.1:17564-30396 GCA_000404065.3 Pinus taeda | reverse complement strand
CCATGGATAGCTTGATATTATGGCACTTTCCAGAGCAATTTATGGTTCCTCCACTTGCAACCATCACTTGACACTCTGGTGTTTGATATAGGAAGCAATTCAATTCTTTTGCTATCTTACAATGAAAAAAGTTGTGGCTACTCCCTGAATCAATCAACACTATTACCTTTTTCTTCTCTATATGTCCTTATATCTTGATAATTTGAGGAGTGGTAATTCCAGCCAATGCATTACAAGATATGGTTGGATTCATTTCTTCTTTATATAGGGTTTGTTTCTGGAGTATATCATCTTCTTTTGACATTTCTTGTTCCTTTTCTTCCTCCTCTTCACAATCTATGTAGAATGATTTCTTCTTAGCACACTTATAACCTTTATTGTATTTGCTATCACAACTATAACAAAGCCCTTTTTCTCTTTTTTCTTCCAATTGTTTTGGTGTCAACCATATAGGTTGTGAAAGGCAAGGGGAAACAACACTTCCATCTTTATAGTTGTAAGTGGCAGGCTTCCTGGTTTCCATAATTTGCTTTCCATTTTTCTTGCTAACCTGAATGCCTTCTCCAATGAATCAAGTTCCGAAAGGCGAACCTCATGTTGGATATTATTTTTTAAAGTCCCTATGAACACATCAATCCTATGCTCCTCTGGAATATATTTTACCCTTATGTTCAATTTTTGGAAGTCCTCAATGTGCTCCATCATTAAACCCTTTTGTTTGAGACTTATCAATTGGCTAAAAAATGTGTTGCTTTTTGTATCCTCATAATGTGTTGTCATTTCTTCTGTAAAAATTTCCCAAGTGACAATTTTTTTATGAGAGCAAAGTCGTCGATACCATACAAACTGATTTGGTTCCAAATATAAAGTTGCAATACGTACCTTTTGTGTGTTTTGCACATTATGGAGATTGAAAAATTGCTCCATCTATAGTATTGATGTTGCGGGATCCTTGCCATCAAACTTCCTCATATCCCCAATCCAACATTAGAGTCTATAAAATCATGATTAACATTTCTTTTGTTCTAATCATGAGTTTCCTTTACTACCCTTTCACCATTAGTGACCATTTCTTATAGCAACTTATCCAAATTTATCTTCAATTCTTCCATCTTATCGTCCATTGCATTCATCTTAGCTTCCATCTTAGCATCCATGCCATTCATCTTAGCTTCCATGTCATTCATCTTAGCTTCCACGCCATTCATCTTGGCTTCATTTACCTTTAGTGAGAGTGAAATTTGTTGTACTTAGTCTTGTAATTTTGATATATCATGTTGTATTTCTTCCTCTTCTTCACGAGTCATGCTAGAGCTTTCAGGTTGCTTACTAGGTGTTTCCATTTTCTTTCTTTGGGGCATTAATTAATGCTAATAATTCTTCACTACTCCTTTTGAATTCCTTCAAACTAATTTTTCAAACCAATCTTATGCAAAATTAAAAAAATTACACACCTTTTTTCACTTTGTAGGAGCTTGATATTGAATATGATGTATCTCTGTAATATTGGATCATCTAGTTCTAAAATTGTGACCTACAGTAGCAATCTATGTCCTCTTTCTAATGCCACCAGTCTGATCGAATTTAGATTCTCCAAGAAAGAGTTATGCACAATCTCCCAAGATGACATAATTATATACCTTTTCAGAAGAGCGAAATTGTATGAAGTGCCAAGTGTCATTTTTTGACCTTCGGGTCCAAACAAATATACACAGGCAACTACATTCCGTCCTCTTTCTGTAACTTCTTACAAAATTTCAATCTGATGCTCAAAACAAAAGTTATGACAAGTTTCCCCAAGTCACCTGTTTGGAATGTAATTTGGGAGTCTCCAAAAAGGCCAACTTCCACAGATCATATCTCCGTAAATATAGCGCAAAAATCTTTGAAATTTGGACTCAATGTTCAGAATGATTTCAACCAAAATGGGTTTTTGTTTTAGCATCTGAAACATCAAAAAAAAAAAAAAAAATTATATCGCGAATGCCACAATGACATGTTTGGAGCAACGAAACCCTAGAACCCAAAGCTTTGATACCAAATGTTATGAAACCAACTCACGAAAACATAGAAAAGACAGATCAAGACCTTAGAATTCAGCCTCTTCGAGGGGAAAACCTCCTTTACATTACACAAATGAACAATTATTCGATGATTCAAATGACAAAACCTCCTTTCTATATATAGGAGTCTAAGGGGTAATAATATAACCACGCCGACCTAACATTAATAATATAAAGGCACAAAAATAACAATAGAGGGATTCTATGGGGCACAATAATAACAATATGGGGACAATAGAAGCACAACAATATTAATAAGGGATATAACTACAATATTAATGGGGGAATCACTAGTATTATAGGGACCAAACATAAACTTGACCACCGAGTATGTGTTATAAACTCATGGCAAGTATGGGATGCTTGGGTCATTAGTTGGTCATGAAAGTCAAGCATGTAATTTGCAAAACAATGTACTAGAGTTTACAGATGTCAGCTCATCGCTTAAGGCTCTGAAGGACAAAGGTGAAGGAGATGGAAGCGAGACCTTTTCAGGACACTTGTGATGCAGATAAGGTACAGAGAAGTTACAAATTATTTTTCATGCTTTTGGAGGACCAAAAGCTCCTCAGTGGGGAGGATTGATCTAGGTGGCTCCAGAGACACACACAAAACAAAGAGGACTTATGGAAGCTCAAAAATCAAAGTGATCAGAATTTTTTTTGAACTAGGACCAGAGCGTAGATCTTGTCATCCTGATCGCAGCGATGTGAACGGTTCATCAATCCGAGCTCGTATGAGGGAGAACGATCTAGTCAAAGTTTTGGTTGACTCTTACTAACTAGGCAGGCTTAAGGAGGTAGTATTTTGGACAAGTATGACAATTGGATTCCGGCCAACTTGGACCAGATTCCGAGCAAATTTGTGGCCTATTTAATTTGACTCCTTAGGTTAAATTTTGAAATTTTCGAAAATGCCTTATTATTATTAAAAATTTAAAAAAATATATAAAAAGTAGGTTGTGGCCCACCACCCCCACCACCCCACGCCTCTCCATATAAATAAGAGCATACGTATGTGGAGGCCGGCAGGGATTGAACCTGCCTGGCCCTCGTGGGTCTGCCCCCATTGGGCGGCCCCATGTACAACAAGCCTTAATACCAACGACCCCCCTTAAATGTGCCCAACAACACAAACAACACCATTCAAGAAGTTATGAAGGGTTAAGGGACGGGCCACCCAATGCAGACCCAACCCCAAAAGTTATTTCAGTTTAAACATAAAAATTGCAATATATTAAAATGGGAGGGGTGGGGTTTGACCACCTGGCCCCTCCTCAACAAATTGCCTTATTTACCATTACACCAAACTACTTCGTTGGTAAATCTGCCTAAGAATTTATATAAACCTCATTTGCACAGTGCGTTGGGGCACCATGGAGGAACCAGGAGTGGGCACAGAAATTGAGACGATTTTTTTGTTAACTAATTTATTGCAGGGGGGAGCCATGATTGAGCAAAATTTCCGGGAGGGTGAAATTTTTGCAGTGTTCAAATTGGACAAAGTTTATGTCGATCTTACACCTCTCAGTGACACGAACCCGATGACGCAGTCAGTTTCCTGATCTGAGCATTCGAATTGTAGAGGTCCCGGAGGAGGGAATATTTGAAGAATCTAGAGGGAATCTAAAAGATTCCTTGAGCCCTAGATTTTCATTTTCTTAGAATTTAGAAATTTGACAGTCGATTTTGCACTATTCGATGCCACAAATTTGATGGCGTGTTCATATTTTCTATTTGCTCATTCTATTTTTTGGCCACTTTTCTAAGTGGTGTGTAGGTGTTAGCATTCATGTGTGAGAATTCATGCCATGCGATTGATGCTGTGAGATCGATGGTACAAATAACTTCAACAACTTGACATCCTTTTCTTCATATGGCCTTTGGATGTGAGGTATATGCAGTGTATTCATGTACTTCTTTTGCTATGTATTGTGCTGCACAAATCCATGTTTGATTTTTGATGTGGGATCTTATTTTCTTACTTGTTTCATGATTCCTACTTGATGTGATGTGGAATCATTTGTGGGATGTACTTGTTGTCATGATTCGTCATGTTTTGTTTGAGATCCCTTTGTCATCATGTTCATGGGATACTCATTTTGTCGCCATGTATGTTTGCATTGAGATCCCTTTTATGCCATGTTGGCGGGATGATCATCATGCATGAGTTTTATGTCATACTAATAGGAGTCCTTTTTTTGACTAGGAGTTCCTGTAGTGCAACATCTCTTGGAGCCACTCCTATGTGAGGTAATTTTCCTTGTATGATAGTGACACCATCTCTTATGTACATCATCACTATTGACAGCACTTAATGCAACAGCCTACACCATTTTGACACTGAGGCCTAGAGATGTAGTCCCTCTTGGACGAACTCTGTTATCAATGGCTTATGTTTTCATGTGCTGGTGATTGTCTTGTTCCTCTTCTTTACAGCATGCAGATGTATTCATTTATGTTCTTTTAAAGATACAATTTAACACATCATGAAATTAAAAGGCCTTGGAAGGGTCCTTTGTCACACTTATGGGAAGCTCTAGAGTCAAGCATGGAGTTATAAAGAATATACTGGTGGATTCTTAAACTCAGGTAAAATGGAGGAACCTCACCATCTTTTGACTGACCATCTATGGCTGGACCAAAAATAAATTTAGGCTGGTCATATTCAAAATTAACCATGTCGAACATAGGGTCAACTTTTAGCATTTTAACTATATCAGACTTGTAATGGCTATTTTTGACAAGTTCAGTAAGAGGGATTGACACTTTAAGCTTTGAAATTTCACCTTCTAAATTGAAAGAGCTAGATTTATCTACCTCTTTTTGGATGATGTCTCTTTTTCCGGGTAGACCTTTTGATGTTTGATCTTTCTTCTGACTATCATGGTCCTTGTTTGGATATCTTGTAGACGACTGATTTACTTTGTTTTGGTTAGTTGCTGCCAACTCTTTGCCTTTACTTTGATTACCTTGAGGAATTGTCTTTGGTTGGGTATCCTTCTGCTACGATGTCCTTTTCTAAATGGGAGTGATCGGGACATCTCTATTTCTCAAGGAATATTGCTTCTGCTGAGAGCTAAGTGCATTCAAGTATCCTCTTTGATAATCATCTGATTGGGTTTCCAATGCATATTCATTCGCCAGTATGTAGTCTTCATCTTTAGGTTCCTCCTTATTATTGACATACTTCTCATTTTCAGTGAAGAAAATGGGATGGTAATCTTCCCTAAAGAAATGGTTTTCTTCTCAAATCGGGTCTATTTCATCCTCTGATTCTCCTTGAGCATAATTCTGCTACAAGGGTGTCCGAATTTTCTGTTGAGATGTTGATGCCTCAGGATTTTTCTACTCTCTTTTTTATTATCCTGTATTGAGGTTTTTGCTGCTTTCTGAAAATCAGATTCCTGACTTGTGGCTCCCACTGTCTATCCAAATTTATCATTCAGTTAGCCATCCTCTCCATGGTTTTGATCAGAGCATCTATTTTGAGATTGGTGGAGGAAGAGGGTTCTTCTTTGATTGTTATTTTCTTCTCTAGTTTCTCATGTTTCAACTGAGACTTTTTAATCATCAAGTTTTCTTCCACGCTCACTGCATTATTTTTCATTTCTTTCAAAGTGGCAGGATCTCTTTCCCTTAGTTGATAAGCCATCTCTGAATTAAAGGCATTCGGATAATGTTGAAGTGCTAAATCAGGAGGAGGTTTCATGTTTTCTGGAATGGAATTGTAGATATGATTGAACCTTATAGTAAACTCTTGAACCCTCTCATTAGGATTCCTTTTAAATGTCTTGTATTTCGCTAAGATCTGCAATGGATTTTTCTTTTCTCGCCACTTGGCTAAGAAAAACTCATTTAGCCTATGAGGAGTATCAATGGAGCAAGCTGCCAAACCACAAAACCATTTTTTCACATCTCCAGAAAAACTTTGAGCCATTAGTCTCATTTTGGCATCATCTTCATGAACCTCCTCTAAATCATTGAAATTAGCCATCTTGTCAATATGCTGTTGTGTTGTGATTCCCAGACTGCCATCAAAAAGAGGAAGTCTCTGGCCATAGGTCTGAGGTAAAGTTGCTAATTGACCAGGTAATTGTAAGGGAGCAAATCTTGCCATGACTACTGGGGGAGGGGGTACGAGGATTACAATGGGTTGAGTTGGCTGGGATGAAGATGGGGGTGTGGATACAATTGTTTTTGAAGGTGCAGTAGAGGGTATGGCAGAAGATAAGATTTCAAGTTGATACTAGGTATAGGATTTTTCCGCAGTAATTTGTTATTGATCAGCTAGGCTTTGAAGTTTCTCAAAATTAGACCAAACCTCGTGCTCAAGTTTTGAAGACTGAGATGTAGTAGAAGGTTGATTAAACAAAGATTTTGATGTGGGTAAGTATGAATCAAACTTTATGGGATCAAACACTACCTCTGTAAGACAATTCTCAGACTTCGAATGAAATAGGGATAGCTCAAATTTAATATCAAAAGGAATATCCTCAATACTCAGTATCTGATCTCGCAAGGAAGTGGTCCTTTCCAACTTTGTGCTTTCAGTATCGGGGAAAGGAACTTTAGGTTTTCTTATCAAATCTTTCAGGATCATCAACAGGAGAAGGAGGGTTCAGGTCAGGGTTTGACCTGGAATATATTTTCAGAGCCAGATTCTTAACAGGGTCAAAGACTATGTAAGGTAAAATATTTCAGACTTGAGTGGAACAAAGAAAGCTTCAAACTTCACCATCGAGGAGTTTATTTCAAAATAAAATCTTAACAGGTAACGATCAAGAGCCTACCAATGGAATGAGGTTTCATTGAACTTGTGATTTGTAAACTTATTTTCTTTTTGAACAAGCTATGAATATCTTTGACTAAATCAGCAGGATCAGGACACAAAATTTGATCTTATTTGTCTCCTTGAAGCCAACTCTACAATATTGACACTGCAATTATGGAATCAACGTTTTTGAAACTTAGTCCCATCATCCAAAGGACAAAATTCCAATAAAAAAAATTTCATACACCCAGGGAAAATGAATCTTTCGTCCTCAACAATGGCGTCAGTATATTATCACTCCTCCGGATCTCCAAGGCTGAGGAAGAGTCTAGTTGAGGTAACCATAGACAAATATTTTGACTTGGTAGCTAACCCTACCAAGCTGGAGAGGGCTCTCTCCAAAGTATCACAACCAAGAGGACTAGATGGATTAGGGTTTTAGGCTAGATATAGTAGCTCAGGGTTTTGATTTGATTTTATTGGGATGGTCACTGGATGAGTGAATTAGGTCAAAGAGTGAACTAGGTCAAGGCAAAAGAAAATCAGAATTGCAAACATCTGATGGGGCAAGGTAGGCAAGTGCTTTAACACTTTGTAATATATTGATGGAATGTTTTAGACTAATGAGGTGCTAAAAAGAGCATGGAAATCATGAATTCTTTTTAAACTGAAGAAATATAACAAATTATGATGATTTTCCCAAAATAGAGCATAAAAGATGAATTCTGCATATCACCCTTAAAAATCAAACATATTTATAAGTCAAATGGATCATGGAAAGTACAAAAAATTCACACACATGTAATTGAAGAAGAAACAATGTCAAAATAACATGCCACAAGAATCCAACCAAAATAGTTGCAACTCATCTAATATATTCCATGCCAAAGTCTGAATCACTAATACAACATACAATAGAGTCCAACCTATAGAATGATTGAAAAAGTACATGATATAGGCCTCAAACAAACTCCTCCCAACCTCAGGGGTCGAATCCATGAGAGGAGGAGAATTTCCAAGAAAAACTGAATTGATAGCTAGAGTGTAGGGTGGTCAAAGTGACTCATCCCTAACTTAAGTGAACTGATTCATTACACATCATTGAGTCCATTTGCCTAATGTATTTACCCTAGGTAATAATAAAAACATGATAATTAAATTTAATTCATCAATCACATAAGTTAAAATTGATTTCCAGAGGTGAAAATCAAAACTGGAGCAAAATAGTGAAAAAATCAGGCAATTTTGCCCTATGCGCAGCAACTTAAGCCTATGCGCAATGCCAACTTCAAGTTGATTTTTGAAGGGGTGTTTGATGTCCAAATTTATCTCAATATAGCTCATTGGAAATAATATCTTTTCTACTTTCCATAAATTCCCTTCGTTCCCAAAAATGATAAGATTTGACCCTCCAAAATGTCAATCTCCCAAGACTGCTTCTATGCGCAGTGCCTCGCTGAAAAAGAGGACAGAAAGGTGAATTTTGAGGTGTTTTTGGTTTCTCCCTGTCCAATGGTCCAAATTTGGTGTGCCCATGGTCAAAAGTATATGTTCTTGGCTTTTGAATCTGTAGTCTTGGTTTTCCCTTTATAGGCCTCAAGAAGATGCGCAACGCCTAGGGCGTTCCGTGTAGGACAGTTCATCTGTGCCAAAACTGTCTAATGTTGCATAAAAAACCAAAAAATGTAAAAAGTGCCCAAAATCTTGTCAAAATTTGTGTATTAGAAGTTGATAAAGTGTGTTAGGCATGGAAAGAGGCCTCAACAATGATATCCAACTTTTCTTTCTCCTCTTGCACCTTTAGGGTTTCTAGCTCTGACTTCATTTTCTTAAGCTTGGACCTTGCTATTTGGCTTCTTTTGCAATAATACTTTTTCATCCCCCTCTATATTTCATTGTCCCTTTTATCCTTTTCTAGGAGATTTTCAAAATGGTTCTTCACCCTCTCAAGCCAATTCTCCCTGTTTTCATTGATCATTATGGCCATTTGCTCATATAGGGTAAGCTCATTTGCTAGTTTAGCTTCTTTCTATTTTTCTAGTTCCAATGCTCTTTTTAGGCCTATGGTCCTTGGCCTTTTTCTTGCCACTTTTTCTTCCAGCTCATCAATATCACCATATTTTCCATATGCTTCATCAAGTAAGGCCTTAGCCTTTTCTTCCTCTCTTTGTGCTTTTATGAATTTCGCTTCATCAATGAAGTGCTTTGTCTTCAGCGACTTATTATCCTGCTTGTAGAAGTTAATGACAAATCTGGCCCTATCAAGATTAGTTTGGAGTTCCCTAATCTTGCCATTCTTCCCCTTGAGGGATAGGATCATGTCCTCATATTCATCCTGCTTTGTTGATGAAGAAGGCAAGGCCCCTCCCACAATATGTGGGGCAAACACCTGCCTATGGCCTCTCTGATAAGTATGTGCCAATGTGCTCAAATATGTCCTCTTAGGCTTGATGACCTCAGCTCTATTAGGTGACCCTAGGTTAAATAGGCTGAGATGATGGAGGGATAGATGTAGTGGGATGAGATGAAGGGGGTATGTCTTCATCATGATGATCAGTGGGATGAGATGAAGATGGAATATCTTGATCATGTGGAGGTTTTGGAGCAGTGAAAATATGATTGGCAATGAAAGTGTCTTGTGCAATGTTCAACTGGTTAAGGTGATGGAGGAAAATGATCTTGATCAGAGAGTGATGGAAAAGAATGTTCATTTGTTTCTCATACCTTTTTCCTTGAACTATGTAGGCCAATTTCTCAATGCTCCTAAACAAATAATAAGGGATATTGAGCATTCTGACTCTTGTGAAGTGCATGAGCAATCTGATATGGTATGAATAAAGTCTGGAAAACCTACCTTCACAAGTGAATTACTTCATGATGATTTTCATCATGGGAGCATATGTACCAAGAAGGTGGCTGAAAGGGGAGAATCTCTTTCTCTCATTTCTATATCGAGGCTTCAAATATGGGTAATAATATTGATGATCTAGGTTTTGATCTTTAAACAACCTTTCACCCACATTAGGTATTTGAGTAGCAGCAACAATAATGTCTGAGGATATGGTGAAGGTTACCCTAGCAAGGGTCACTTGATTGTCTTCAAGATTTGAAATGAACACTCTAGTTAAAACAGGATGGATTTGGACTCTTTGTACCATCACACAAAAATCAAAACATCCCAAATGCTTGAAGGAAGTCACTGCCATAGGTGAGGCCATTGACTCTCTAGTTTTGGTAGGTTCAAACCTTGAGATTCTTCCTCCTTTTGGTCTTCTTCCTTTGAAAAAATTTGTTTTCTTCCTCCATTATGTGTTTTCTTGCCTCTTGCTTGAAACCCTAGGGATTAGGAAATAGGAGTGGGAATGGGGTAGGAAAAATTTAGGGAGTGGAGGAAGGGATTAGGAAATTTAGGGAAGTGATGGGGAAGTGAAATGTGTTTGGGATTTAGGATTGATATTTAATTATAGGTATGCAATATGGCTGCTTAGGGATGTTGTTGCTGAGGACTTAGGGTTTAAGGGAGAATTCACTTGGGATATGGATTTAGCAACACAGGGGTGGGGATGGAGTTTATTGTGTTGTGGGAAGGGTAGTAGGGTCTTAGGAATAGTTTTTAGGGGTGTAGGAAAAAAGATAGGGTTTACAAGGCTTTAGAATTCCTAATTTCACATAATGAACTTCATAGCATGAATGATGACTTTGAGAGGTGTAAGGAGGGATGAACAAGGTTGTATTTACTTGATAAGAGACTTAGAAAACATGTACTGAAGGTTAGGAACCTCTATTTTCAGTTTGAGATCGTATAGGAAAAATTTGACATGTGCATGGCATCGTTAGTGCGTGCGCAGCACCTCAAGCCCATGCACAACACCTTAAGCCTGTGTGCAGCGCCTTCATCCTATGCGCAACGCATGTAGCCCATGCGTAGCACCTGCAGCCCGTGCGCAATGCCTACCTCTATTTTTCTAATTTCACCCAAAATCGTTAGGAATGGTGCTTTGGAGTTTGCTCAAGCAATTATAGGAGGCAAATGGAGTTGGGTTAGATGTTAGGAAGGCCTTTATACATGAGTGAAATTAAAAATTAGCTTTAAAAACCCACTTTCTAATGTTTCTCTTCTCCTTTTTGAAATGGTTGCTAATTTCCTTTCTGACTTTCTTATTTGCAGCTGGATGGTGCTAGAGTGTTGGCTCTCTTCACATTTGATTTTTCTTTGGATGGAGTTGGCACATTTTTTATTACTTGGAAGCTCAGGAAGAGTGACTTATTACATATAATAAACATAAAATTACATAAATTGGAAAAAAATATTACATCTCTGTTTTTTGAAATAAAATTACACTCTGAAATAGAACTGATACTTGGAATAAAAATTAGAACTTGGGTAAACATAGTCACATGTTTACCAATCCTCTTTAAAAGACAAAAGGATATTATTTTTCTCACTCTCATACTTTTTGTTGGCTTTATTCAGTGAAATGGAGTATTATTGAACCTTGAAAGAATGAAACCTAGTGACCTTATGGGACCTTGAATGAGCAGACTCCATGTGGTCTTGACTAACACAAATCATGATGAATGAACCTTTATGGTCAATGTATGCTTAGTAAGACACATGAAGGTGGGCCAACAAATATTGATTTTTGAGAGAGAGTAGGGATTTTGACCTAGGGTTACTAGTGAGTAAATTTTTGAATGAGGAGCTAGGTGGAATGACAAAAATTTCATAATGGGACCCTAATATGATATAAAAGAGGAGTTTTGATCACTGATGGTAGTATGCAAATACTAACTCTAACACGGGTGACAATACAACAGATAAAGTCATGAGGGTTGGTTATTATTGGCCCACTCTATTCAAAGATGTTCACTCTTATGTTTGCAAGTGCACAACTTATTAGTGATGCGTTGGTCAGGATCAGAGGTTAGCTACTCCACTACTACCAGTAGCAGGTGAAGAACCTTTCCAACAGTGGAGCATAGATGTTATCAGAGAAATTTTTCCTCACCTGTCAAAGAAACATCGATATATTTTGACAACGACATATTACTTTACTTGGTGGTCAAAAGTAGTTCCCATGAGACAATTAAACAACCAAGAAGTCATCCTCTTCTTGAGACAAAACATTATAACTAGGTTTACCATTCCAATGTCTCTTGTCTTTTATAATGCGACTTATTTTTTTCCATTGAAACTTTGCGAATTTGCATTAGAAAATGGGATTTTTTTAAAGCATGCATATAATTATTACCTGCAAGGAAATGGTTTGGATGATTCAATAAATAAAAATATTATTCACATAATAAAAAAACCATATTCTTTGAGTAAAGGAATTGACACAATGCTTTGACTAATGCATTATGGGTTGACCATGTAACTCGTAAGCCTTCCCTTAAGACCTTACCATACTATCTGGTTTACGGTAAAGAAGTTATCTTGCCCAAAATCCTATATCTCTCAACCTTGCAAGTCTCTCAAAAGTCCCAAGGAAAACCTTTCCTTGTCATTCAGAGCAAGATAGACGCCTTATTCAAACTCGAAGAAGAAAGGTTTAAAGCCAAAGAGAGATTTTTCATTCACCAAAATCGTGTTAAGCACTAGTTTGATAAGAAATTTGTAAGGGAAAATAATTTTGATGTGAGTAACATAGTATTGAAGTGGGATAAACTCCATGAAGAGAAAGGAAAACACATGAAGTTCTGACCTTTGTGGATTGGCCCATTCAACATTGAATAAAATATTGATCATAATACATTCATGCTAAAATCCTTAGATGGAAGGATTGACCCATTTCTCATAAATAACTGAGATTTGAAACATTATTTTCAATAGAAATACAAGTTTCACTTCTTGTACATTTATTTCTTTCACTTTTATTTTCATCTATGTCGGTCGTATATGTATTTTTTTAGTCATGTCATGTCGTTGTTGGGTTGTGTTATATTCTTTCCACAACTAACCTACGTAGTGAACCGGGGGGTTAGAGGGGGGGCAG
>APFE030039278.1:1826-13106 GCA_000404065.3 Pinus taeda | reverse complement strand
TTTGCGTGGCACTAGTGGTTATGGTTTGTGCTACCAAGGAAGACCAGGATTGGATAGAGTGTTGGATATTCGTGGCTTTGTTGATGCAGACTGGCTGGAGATCTGGATCAGAGAAGATCTACAAGTGGGTATGTGTTTAACCTATTTGGAGGTGCAGTCAGTTGGATGAGTAAGAAACAATCTGTAGTGGCACTATCAACTATAGAGGCAGAATACATGGCAGCCACTCATGCAAGCAAGGAAGCAGTTTGGTTGCAGAGATTGTGTTCAAGTATGGGGTTAGTACAGGGAGCTATAAGGATAGACTGTGACAGCCAAAGTGCAATTTCTTGGCAAAGAACCCTGCTTATCATTCAAAGACAAAGCACATTGATGTTCAGTATCACTTTGTGAGGGATATGATAGAAGACAAAAAGGTGTTGCTGGTAAAGGTGGACACTTTGAAGAATACTGCAGATGCATTGACAAAATCTGTTAGCTCTGAGAAGTTCTCTTGGTGTAGAGAAACAATGGGTGTTTCAGGGCTGGAAAAATGACTAAGCTCTCCTGTGGCCCCCTGTGGAAAGAAAACAACAAGTGGGAGATTGTTGGGTTGTGTTATATTCTTTCCACGACTAACCTACGTAGTGAACCAAGGGGTTAGAGGGGGGGCGGAGCCCCCCCTTCGCCGTGCCGATTGCGCAGCGGGGGGGTTTGAGGGGGGCGGGTAGCCCCCCTGTACGGGGTTCGGGGCAGCGCCCCGAGAAAAATTTTGTTGGACCCTATATTAGGTTGGGCGAACCTACCTATGGTTTTCGGTCCATAGTTTTGGATGCGATGGTTTTCGGTCCATGGTATTGGATGCTTCGGCATGTATAAATATGTATTGTAACATTGAAAGGAATATAATGAAAAATGAAGCTGGTAGTCTCGGTTTTGAGATCCAGTGGGAAATCTCTGTGTATATGTGTTTCATGTGTTATGCTCTCGCATTTTTATTTTTCCTATGATTTAGAATTCCTATGCAGGTAATTTCTGTACGGGGTTAAAACCTACAGTCGTGTTTGTGGTCATTGTGCATAAATAAGACCTTGTGAAAAAGTGCATGGCTCAAAAGGACTTTGTGGTTGAATGAAATAGAAGTCTGACAACCATAAGTCTAGATAGAAAATACAATACGTCAAAACAGAGAACCTTAATGGATCCTATTAGATCCATGCCTATGCTAGTATCCAAACTACTTAGCTTGGTGCAAATATACATGTGTGTTAACGCTTGGAAAATCTAGTACAAAAAGGATAAGGGGAAAATCTAAAGAAAGAAAACCAATATCAAAGGTTCAAAAATACTTCTCTAAAGGGGCAACCTCCTTTGCTCCCAATAAGTCGGGATCCCTCTTCCACCCATTGAAAATAATGTGTCAATGCACAATATTATTAAATAAATAAAGGGTGATAAAAGAGAAAGGATTCATGCGTAGGGAGGTGAAGCAAGTGACTTTGCCAGGGTATTTTTCAAATTTCACAAAATCGCTTGGAACCGGTGCTAAATATTAGATCTTAGCATTTTGATTCCAATGATGCTTGAATTGCCTCAATCTGACACTGTATGCAAAATTTATTGTGTTCTGAAGTTTTTGGCAAACATCTAAAAAGTCGACTTGCATGGTTGATTGGGTAGGTTGTACGATGATGTCAACAACTGACTGGGTAGTACGATGTGCAGTATTGGCCAAACTTGTGCTAACACATGGCATGGTCGTATAGGGGGGATTTGGCAAGTTGTAATTGGTTGGTGAGTTTTATGGTGGATTAATTAGGAGGCACCATGTGGCCCAATGGAAGGGTGCCATGTGGCCCTCAATATTCATGAAAAAATTGAATGGGTCGACTGACAAACCTCCACTAGAATCGAACCCATGACCTCAAGTTCAACAACCAGTCACCGAACCATTAAGCCACCAATGCTTCTTATTAATATGGTTGGTGGAATTATAGTTAAAGTGGAGTGACTTTGGCATTAATGAGAGGGGCGGGGCACATGGTCCCAACCCCAGGTTATATGGGTGAGTGGTGACCAAGCGCTACGGCAAACGGAGTAGGGAGTTGACCCCCAGCCCCAGGTCATATCAACACCAACATAACTATAGCGGAATAAACGGTGAGGCTTGTGGAAGAGGTTCGATGTGTGGTGCCCATATCACGGCCACATGGCCCTCCGCATGACCAGGGACCCAGATATAATGAGCACGTGGCCTCTAGTCCATGCCCCTAGCCATATGAACTCCACGTGACTGAAACTGAGGGTGGAGTTTGGTCATGGGTTCCCAGATAACGGTCCTACATTTTTCACTATTTGTGGTGGAATCAGCATCGTCCTCGCGCGAAATTATTGCTTGACGGTTCTACAAAAGGAGGATTTTGTTGCCTAGTTTGCTAGTTTTTCTATTTTACATGACATATAACAGATAAATGGAGAAATATTCCTAACTTGGTCATTTTTCACCCTTTTTGAGCCCAAGAAGTGCCTAACCAGGGATTAGTTTTGTGATTTTATCATTTAATGTTGATGTAATTTACATTTTGAGCATATAATATAAAGTTCCAACATTGGAATCTAGACCCAGAGACATAGCCCAAGAGGGGTGAACTCCGTCATCAAATTGTTGTTTGTGTGATGTTGCATGTTGTCTATTTTTCTTTGGTTATATCTACAAACTTAACTAGAATCAATAAGTTTATGTGCTTTTGAAAATTGATCCATTTCCCACAAGACATAAACTAGCTTGCAAACTTTTTCAAGAAACCTTCAAGTTCTTAAATTTCAAACCATGGCAGCAAAGCAACATTTATTCTCTTGAAGTGACTTTGTCAGGGTACTTTCTAGGCTTGTTGCAAGCAAAGAAACACTAGAGATGAAAACTAATACTTTGAATATCATAAACCCACCACGCACATTACCCTTTCCTGGATTGAAACAATTGTGATATGGCATATATTTTGTGTGTTCAACCAAGTAGAAGAAAGTGAGGTACTATGTATATAATTGGGTCGAAAGGGGGAAGTCAAGGCATGCTAATTAGTGAATCAATACTTCTTGAAGGTATAACCCGACATAGAGAAGTTGAAGGTCACTCGGCATGTTTCCAAGTATTGTCATTGCTACAACGCCCTCCAACACTACATCCAAATTTTGGAGCCTACGTTACCATCGTATTTTTTGTCTCCTTAGTCATCAAGTGTCATTTCATGTCATTTTATATGTTTCAATATTTCTTGAGTGTTTTCAAGTTTCTTTTCATTTATTACACCATCTTTAGTGCATTTCGTGGTCATAACATCTTTGTTGTTGTAAAACGACACTTTTTGGTCACAGTCGCACACACTTCACCCGTTGTACTTAGGGAATGCATGTAAAGTGGCGTTTTGATGCATACTTATCATTTTTCAAGTTTTTCTACGTCTTCTTGATGAGTTGGTATGTGTCGCACATGGTTTTATGTCTAGACTCATCTCGTTCGCCCATTTCTCTATATTCTATAGTTAGACAAATTTTGGTTACAAAGTGAACCCATTGAGGCAAGAAGCATATGAATCCACTCTTAAGCCTTGATAAGGAACCCTTTATTGTTCGTAAGTGCACCATGCACCCCCCAAGAGCATAAATCACACTCCTTAAACCTTCTCCCCTTCCTTGTTATGAACTGCACCCACTGAGAGACCAATTATTCCTTTGAGCACACTCCTTCAACTCGAAGGAATGCACACTCCTTAAGTGCATGAGTGCACCCCAAAGGCCTTAAGCTCCACCCTTCAGCCTTCCACACTTTGACATGTGCGCTCTTGACCCTTTGAGAACATGAGCGCACTCTAAAGGCATTAAGCTTCATCCTTTAGCCTTTAGACTTGTGCCATGCACCCTCCTGGGCCTCTTGAGCGAATGAGCACACCCTGAAGGACTAAAGCCTCCATCCTTTGACCTTCAAGAGTGCGCCCTACGCCCTTCTTCTCCCCCTTGAGAAAAAAATTCACTTGGGAAGCTTGAATCCTTCTCTTTCATCCTTCAAACTTGCGCCATGCGCCCTACCATGATTGCCTCTTTCTCTTGAGCGCATGCTAAAGCCCTTAGGCATTTTCCCTTCATTCCTTCAGCCTTTCGAAGTGTGCCCTTGCACCCAAAATCTGTCCTTGATCTTTCCAAGCGCACTGATAAGGAATGAACAAATCATATGCATAAGACATGTTGGAATAGGATATTTGTAGGATGATGGTTTCTTACCATGAGTAATTGCAGATACAGGTATTCCAAGAACAACATGGTGAGAATGTGTGAAGAAGATTGGGCAAAGAAGGAAAACAAAGGAAGCATTGAAGAACAAAGAACACATTGAAATATTAATGATTAAAGCACCCTGAAGACTCCATTATATTAAAGGCCCTTTGGAGGGTGAAGACATCAATGTTTGAAAGATGCATGAAGAATAAAGACACGAGTGGAAACCATGTTACCATTGAAGAAAGTCCATGTCATTAGTCACTATTAGTCCCAATCATTAAGTATAATGACATGTAAAGTCTTCAGCACATGATGATGTGGAAGTTATTATCTAATGATCTAAGGATGTAATCATTATAAAGACAAATAAGTGTGAAGTATAAGAGTCGTGTATGTACAAAAGAGTCATGTAAGTCCAAAAGACATGTAATACCAATATTCATATGTAATTCGAAAAGTCATTTGGAAATCAAAAGTTTGTAGAATTCCAAAGGTCGTTAGGATTTGGAAAGTCAAGAGTTAAGGGGATGTAAAAGATCATGCCTCAAGTTATAAAAGGATCCTCATTACTCATGTAAAGTAATTTTAAACTTGGCTTCTCCCACGAGGAATTAGATAGATAGAGTTAGTACTTTTGGGGAGAAAGTAGTGGCTTTAACACTCCACTACATGAGATAGTGATGTTCATTTTATTTATGTATCTTGTAACTTTTGGTTAGTACTTGAATTCTTTCGTCCAACACATTTTCACACAGGGATTTTCGATGTTTCTAAGATTATTGTTTGAATTTTTATGATTCGTGTTTTCTTTCAAATGTACTAGATTAATTGAACTATTTTGGTGAATTTGATGCTTAACTTATTGGAAATGTGTTGTAACGTTTATAACGATCATCACATCTATGTGAACTATTTTTCTTGATGTTAGATGATAATTTCTCATTCATGTGTGTCTCCATTAGGGTATTACTATTAGTTCTCTCTTAGAGGCACACTTTATTTCCCTTTTGCAATAAAATAACTTTGATACATCTACAATCGAACGATCACAAGGCACACTTGCTTGCTCATTCAAAAGCACTTTTGTTCTTCTCTCTCATGCTAATATATCAATCCAAGGCACATCTTTAAGTAGATGTTAGTCGGGTTGTATTCTAGACGGGACTCCTACACCAAACGTTATGAGGTTTAATTGGGATCTCATATCGGGGAGATCCCCTGTATGTTGACGGTATCCAGCACCATCAACATACCCTTAGTATGCACTAGGGATAGTAGGTTGAACATTATAGGGTGGTATCAAAGCTTCCAGTTCTAACACTTGGACTGGATGGGCTCTATGAAAAAATAAATGAAAATTGAAGGTTCAACACTGGATGTTTGGAGATCAAAAAAGGCCTTAAATCCTTGTGATAAGTATTAGAAACCTGATTATTGTATGAATTGATCTTATGTACTATTTGGTGTGTCTTCATTGTGATGAACATATGCATTTAGCATGGTACTAATGATTTATATGATTTTATTGATACTGATGTACTAATTAAGATGTAATGTTGCAGATAGCTCTACAGGTCCACCAGATTTCCAATAACAATCCAAAGTGATAATGTTTATTATGCATTTGAGGCTTGTTAAAAATTAATATTTATGTGTGTGCATAACATCACATGAAGGTTAAATACTACATGAAAATCAAAGGATGATACATTATAGAATTGAAGGACCAATGAATGAATAGTAGAATGGTGTAGTATAGCTATGACTAATCGCAACATGGATATGAAGAAGTAAGGAAATATGAAGTGGAATGATAAGTTGGATAGTGAAGGGAGGAAGACTCTCCTAACTAGATGGATACATTGAATAGTTGTTGACGGTGCCGAACCCGCCAACATATCAGGGAATCTCCCCTGTAAGAAGTCCCAATTAGACCTCAAACCGTTTGGTGTAGGATTCCCAACAGTGGGGTAGTATGATATCGCCTTGACTGTGGTTGGGCGCAAAGGTGAGTAAGGTATCCCTGTTGGTAGCAAGGGTGTGACATGCACAACAATTCAAGGAAGGTTCATGAATGGGTATAACACACGTAACGGAGGTATGAGTGCACCCCTTAGAAACTTGTGATAGCACGTAGCTTGAAAGGGAACACACGAGAGAGATACATCACAAGCTAGAAAGAAGGTTAGTCAATGATCTAAAGTGATGGTTAAACCAACAACACATCTTGATAATATTCATACAAACATATATAAAAAGTCCATACATACATGCGTAAAAAGCAAATACATATATCATTAGAGTAACCAAGATAGTTGAAATACAATAACAACATATGCATGAAATGTGTTGGCTCTGTTATATTAAGAAATTGAAAGATCCAATCATACATACAACTATGACCAACCACTAGTCTCAACAACGGAATATTACAATCATTGTCGCCTGCTCCTCCAAAGAGATATACTAGCTCTGCACTGTGGAGAAGCCAAGCCTCGTTACAATACACTCCAAGCTCTCTAAGATACAACTACAGGAAGCTTGGCTCAAAAAAGCCTTCAAAATGAGTTATGAGGTTCTATAAATATCAAAGGGTAGGGTGACCCTTGACATTCCCCTTTTTGACTCTTCACCTACCCTCATGACTCTTCAACTACTACATGATTGTTACATTCTACTATTGACACTTGGTCTTTCACTTTTATAATATGTTACATTACAATCTACACATGTACCCATGTGAGACAAACTAGGTTTGAGAAAGCCATGCAAGACATCACTAAGACTCGGACAACTATGGGAAGACCAACTCTTCAACATCCTTGCGATGATCGACAGTGGCAAACTGATCCCAAGATTGGTAGTTCTTGATGGTGTTTGTGTACTCTGTGATGACATCCTTCTAAAAGTGAACTCTTGCCTATGTTGCATCCGAGTACACTGATTTGGCTCCTCTATACAACTTGTTTGCTAACATGTGCATCATAGTCTTGAGCGTGGCTGGACCAATGACGTAGTGATGCATTGTGTCTGCATTGATCTCCAAGTCTACATTGGTGGCTATGCGCATAAACTCATCAAAGTACATGTCCAGCTCCAGTCGGACTTGGTTCTTTGTGTTCACCTCAGTGAGTGTGCCAATAGATGGGATCGCGTGTGTGCACACAATGGAATCCATGCTCCTGAACAACCGTGCATGTGAAGCTTGAAAACTACTAATGAGATGTGGTAGTTCCTCGTAGTTCCATATCTGACTCTGAATGTGTGCCTTCAACTCTACCACTTTTGGCTTCATCATCTTTGGAAAATGAAATGGGCTCCTTTGTACCTCATTGTCCATGTTTGCATGTGATCGACAGTAGTGTGAATATTTGACAAGATACATGCTCTCCTAGCACAATGCTGTTTCCAATCGTTGAGATGGACAACTGACTTATGCACGGTGCCGAATCTAGAATACAACATCTGCATGACTGTCTCGAGGGAAAATACTTCATCTAGTATCACTCTCTTCAACTTTTCTCTAGTGAATGATGTAACCAGTTCTCCTCCTTTCTTGGCCGCTTGTAACTCCTTAGCCATGCACTCGTTCTCTACTATCAGGAATCGAACACTCAAGTTGGTGGCTTTGGAATATGCTCTGGTAGCATCGGCCATTTTTTGGATGCTCGCGTACATCGGATACGATCACTCTTTCTTCAAACTACACAAGAGATACATGGGCATCTGGAGTAGTCACTCTGTGTGATTGCACAACTTTGTGTTGTGACTCATTGAAAGATATGTTGTGCATATCTACTTCCAAATTGTCTTCAAGGGTCTCTGTGTCTCCTTGATCACTTGGTACTTGCTCTACTTTCGGATTTGGTGAAGCTAGTGGGGTGACCTCTTGGTTCTGAGGCATGAGGTTAATATCTTGATCTGACTCTGGTTGCACTATATTTGTATTCATATTTTCTAGATCTGTTCAATCTCTTAAGCTAAGTCCTGCTCCTACAACTACTCACCATGTTTGCTTTGTGCCAACTGCTCGGATGAGTCTATAACCTGTATGGGCGCAGTTTCTTCAATCTGTGTATGCTACGCCCCTTGTTATGCTTGTCTCTGTTGCACTTCCTTCTCTCTTATGCGCAGCTAGTGTTCTTCCTAGAGTTGTTGCTTCAACTCCTGTAACTCCTTTTTTGTTTCCTCCATACTTTGTTTCTCTCTTAGTCTTTGCATGATCCTCTTGTCGTGTTGTTGCCTCTTAGCCTCAATCTCCAAAGGTACTTTCATCACAAGTGGATTTTCTTTGAACTTGTGAATTTGTTATGCCTTCGCTCTGTCAACAACCTTTCCCTTGCCTTTTTCATGCACCTGTACATTGCCCTCTGCTGTTGCTGATGGTGCTCTCTGATATGTTGCTTCTTTTTACTTTTCCAACCACTCTACAGCTATGCCAACTAGTTCATTGAGCCTGGATAAGTGATATAAATATCTCCATGGGTCTTCCTAAGGCCAATGGAATTCCTCGTGGATCCAAGGGAACCACACTCTCCCACAGTGGTCCTTCACCAAGCAATGTGGGTCATACGAATTGAAACTTCTGGTGTCGAAGGTGAATCTTTTGAACTCCTCCATCTCGGCCCTAGAATGCTTTAGATTATGTATCTCGTACAACCCGATCCACAAAGGAAGAGAGGGCCAAGGTGCCTTCTTCTTCCTATGTAGTCTTGTTGAAAACCCTGTCAAGATGTGATATGACGCCTCTTGCATCACGAGCTTGTCCATGGAAAACTTCGGTAAAACATGCGGAGCCTTCTCTGTGATGTACATCCGTATGAAGGTGCCAAGGGGTGAGGCATACTAATCCTCTACGTCGATCAATGCCTCCATTGCTACCTACGACATGCAAGGTGGATCTTACTCAAATATCATTTTGTACACTGGGGTGACAAAGTGGTCTGAAAACTATGTGATAACTCTGCGGAAGCTGCATTCGGAGAATAATCTGCAATAAGTGTTCACAGAGGTCTCTGAAGGTGTTCATGCCCAACTCAAACCTGGGAACTGCTAATGGGAACATATTGCATCAAGTATGTATGCGTACATGCATATCTATGCTTGTTGACCCTTGAGCGGATGCCAGACCTCTGTCACCTATTCCTTCAACCTAAGAGCCAAAATTTCGGACTAGTTACAAGGTCTTCCTTCACTGGCCAGTTGGTCCAATGCGATCACCCAACTCTGTGGGAAGGTTTATGTGCTCTCTTAGCCGTATAAGCGACATGTAAAGATTACCAAGCATTGATATTCCTTTCGTAGTAT
This sequence comes from Pinus taeda, assembly GCA_000404065.3. Lineage (NCBI taxonomy): Eukaryota > Viridiplantae > Streptophyta > Pinopsida > Pinales > Pinaceae > Pinus > Pinus taeda. The sequence continues at coordinate 3,545 of APFE030039278.1, read as the reverse complement.
CTTAGTCTTGTAAACCTGGCTGGGTGTTGTCTTGAACTTGGCTAGCTCTTTTGCCCATCTCTCCAAGATATCTCTTGAGTTTACACTGTTGCTAGGTTTGATTAAGGGTTTCTCCATTGTGATCACCGGTTGTGGCAAGTGATACATCTCCTGAAAATCCTTCACCCTAATAGTAGAAAGTTGTGTTCCACTGGCACTGCTCAACATCATCGTCTTGGGGTCGGTGTTTGAGACAATCCATTGGATCATGTCCACGCATGGAAATGCGGGATACTTGCATGCAATCCATTACAAGCCAAACTTGTGAATGTTGTTATAAACCCTTCGGTCTTCTAGATTTTCCTCAAATGTGCCTAAGAATGTATCATTGATATCCTTTCATTTCATCTTGATGTCCTTATCTATGAACAACTTGGTGTCTTCCTAGATAGGTAAGCTCATAGACACTTGTTCAATTGCATATCCAGTTTCACTTTCGACGGTGTCCTTTGATTTTTCTCTCTTGGAGGCCATTGAACCTGAAGTGCTGAGAGACGGACAAACACCTACGATACCTAGAGATGTAGAAACACTATTGGAAAGAAATATGTTAGTTGAAAACCAAAACAACTTTGAGGACTGACATGAAACATACCTAGGTGATTACTAGGAAGATTGGGCAATTTTCACTGGGAGGCTGGGAGACTGAATGCCAAAACTGCGCAAGGCACAGTCCAGCTATCAGGAGGTTGACTGATTACTGTAACTGCACAATGCACATTACAACAGGGCTGACTTAGGACTGAAACTATGTAATGCGCAGTTTTAGTTACTAATGACATACAAACCCACAAACTACATTGCGCAATTTTTGGGTTCAACAGAGAACTACCTCCTAGAATTGAGCAATGCAAGCTTGGAGGTCAGTGTTGGCTAGATTTTTGTAGTTTCTGGAGGGAAGGCAGATCCTTCACTCTCATAAATGTGCATTCCTAGCTAGGCAAGGCAAGGTCCGGGCCAAGGCAGCCCAGACCCGTTGACGGGCGACTGAAAACATAAAAAGTTTTGAATGCATGGAAAACCTAAGTGTAAACAAGAGTGAATGATCTTGCATGCAATCAATGAGTGTAGGATTCAGAAAATGGGAAAACAAGGAAGTGTGTGAAGTGCGTCACTGCAACGACAACCATTGGTGCAGACACAGTGTCATGCATGCGACAGTAGTGAGATGCAATGAAAAAATTGAAACAGTGCTTCTACAGGCTAACATGCATTAAAACAACAACATGTGTTAAACAAAACCAAGCAAACAACATTCATACAGAGTGAAATACAAAAAGCGACAGAAAAGCAACAAATGACAAGAAAATCAAACTTACTCGAAGAAAGCTAATTTTAATTTGCCGAAGACTCCTAGATGCGATGTAGAATGTCAGAGCTCCAAGATCAATGTTAAGAATGAGCTTTGTAGTGTCAAATAAATAAGTTTGATAAGGATGAGGCTTATGACTCGCATGCCACAAATCTAGGAAAAAGAAACACTTGGAGGGAAGATTCGAAAATGATCTTTGCAGGTACAATGAGTTTGGGATGCGTACACGCAGGCAAGGTAGAGAGAACCTGCGTACCCAGAGATAAACATGTTTTTTAGTGACTTTATCTCTTTTTTGAAGTTTGACATGAAGAGCAGAGGTATAAGGCTTGTCAAGGAGGATAATATGACTATTGATGGAGCCATAT
>APFE030039271.1:97678-129395 GCA_000404065.3 Pinus taeda | reverse complement strand
CGACAAATTCTGACTCTTCCCGGAGAACAACAGAAATTAGTAACTGAAGTTGCAAGTGTCTCTAAAGGACCAGTGGTGCTTGTCATCATGAGTGGAGGACCATTTGATGTCCCTTTTGCAATAAAGGATCCTAAAATCGCCGGTATTTTGTGGGTTGGCTACCCCGGTGAAGCTGGTGGCCAAGCACTGGCTGAAGTTATTTTTGGATATTACAATCCAGGTGGGCAGAGGAGTGTACACCTTACACACTTTCAGGCTTCAGGCAGGCGTTTTTTTTTTTCTTCCAGAAATTGGCATGCAGCTTCATCACAGGCAGGCAGGCGTTTTTCTCATAAGCCTATCACACTCAGCAGCATAGGCAGCGTGCAGGCCAGGGGTTTCACTCAGCATCAGATGTGGGACAGAAGGCAGGCAGGAGTTACAAGGTTAAAAATAGAACTTGGGACCTGTGCTTTCCGGAAAACAGGCCACACATCATGGCTTTGATACCATGTTAGACAGACATGGACAGCAAGAGCAAATAGAAAGATAAATGATGCATTGCTTTTTTATTCACAAATGATGTATATTTATGGTACATTATGTGACCGTTGGGATTCACATTCCAAAGTCTCTTGGACTGCTTTGTCCATTCGGCTTCCACGGTAACCCTTTAAGATTAGGTGTCCAACAAAATTGCTAGGTCGGTGACCAAATTTTCTACCCTCCATATTTCCACTATGGAGTAGTCTATAATGGGACTTCTTGAATTTCCCGGTCATCCAAAAAACACATTATTCTGGTGACCTTTGATTGATTAAACATCCACTGGTACAACCTCCCGTCGCCTGAAGCAACCTCCTATCGTCGTTTGTCTGTCCGCTCTCCTTCGTTAACTACTAGCTCCGGTTGCATTAAACGATGTCGACTCTCCCTGTATTAACTCTCTGACAACCTCTTCCCATTTCAAATCCCAGAACCCGCACCAATTTTTTGCCAAAACCAAATCCTTCTTGCGCTTGCTCATCGCGACTCCATTCATTCAGCTTATGAGACCTTCACTTGAGACACGGATCTATTCGTTCACCTGCAGAAATGTTCACCTGAGCCATCTTGATTGTTCATAGCTAATTACACCCTGCCATTATTGACTCGTGATTTGCAATGGATAATTAGAGACTACTCCTTAATAAACTACAGATTATAGTTAACAGAAATGTTAAATTATTAAATTTTATGGATGTCTGGTGGTATTGAATCCGTCAGTGGTACTACCATGAACAAGATAAGAAACTTTGTATTAGTAGTATTACCATCGGTCAAGATGAGGAAGTTTGTATCAATAGTATCACGTCGGCTGAAGATGTAGGGGAGAATGCTCAAATCGGGTTTGAAGAGGGAACTCCATCTAATAAACTCAGAGGTAAGCAATTTTTTTAACAAATGGGTGTAAAATTGGTAGATTTCTCCAAAAGCTAAGTGGTACACGATTGATGAGGTAGAGAACAAGTTTCTTTAGTTGATCATTTGTTAAGACCAAAAATCCCCAAAAGAGTGGTCTCATCTGAAAATGGATCTTGGAAATAAGGCCTTAGGCCAATAAATTGAAAAAACCCTTTTTTTTATTGAGTATATAGTAGTGATCAAGTTTTTTTTATCGACATTTCTCTGTATTTGATAGGAAAAAAATGGGACCAATATTTTTCTAAGCAAATCAGTTGCTTCTACTCAGTTTTGAGAAAAGTTGTCGCAACATCCCTTAAATTTCACAATAAATTCATTAAAGGAACTTGACATTCTGTATTTCCTATCATTCTACTACTGATAGCCAAACCCTCTATGCTCATTCCATGCTAGTGTTCATATTATTCTATTTTTGTCAAAGTTTCATATTATTCTATTTTTGTCAAAGTTTTGGGTATGGAATTTTGGTATTGATTATGAGGAAAAGCTAACTGTGCTACTGCTGAGAAATTCAATGATCAAGATTTTCATAACATGGTTTGCTTTTCCTCCATAATTGATAGTCACAGATACGGTCAAAAATCACTTCCAGGGATCCATAAGCGCGACGGTGAGACATAACAGAGCACCAATTGGATGCAAGGAATCAAATTTTCTCCATTCTGATTTAATATGTGTTAATTTTCTCTTTGTTTCAACATTTTTTATATTTATTGAGCGATATAGATAGGGTTTTACTTTCTGTTGCTTACACAGAGGATGAAAGCGTTATTAGGACAACCATTATGGGGGATCGTGAGAAAGAAAAACTTTTTTCCTTGTGAAGTGGAACAACAAAATTAGCACAAAGGTTCAGTTCAACGACGAAGACGATCTTTACAACTTGCAGTCATTCAAAAATTTTAGGTACAACTTCTCATTTCCATTTCTGTGTAAGTTTGTGGGTACCTATTGAACTGTTGATTTGCTTATTACAGTCAAGAAGAAAGCATAAATATGCATTAAAATGAATATTATAGACTCTAGGGATACAACTACGGAACTTGGACCTTGATTCTCCATAAGCTTTTAAGGTTCTTTGCTATGTAAGAATTTATATCTAGTGTCAATGTTTCAATAATGCAAATTTCTTGCAACTATGTTTCTAAAGGTGCATGTTATAGATGTTGGGTGCAATATAGGGCATATTAATGGACCAACATTTAATTGTCAATCTGAGAGTTTGTAAACTTCGATATGCAGCACTAAAAATGCTAGAGAGAGCCCCTAGAAACCTGTAAATCAAATTCTACTCTAACTTGCACATCAATCCCAACAAATTAAATTGAATCCTGCACTTCAAAGGAAATTTGAGAAAAAATAAACACCAATTTTGCAATCCATCAACAATTGTAAGCAAACCCTAATGACAAAATAGAAAACCTTAATTATTGATCAATTGAAAACAAGCCCAACCTTTTGAAAATTTAAAGAGAAAACCTTTCTATTAAATCATTTAAAAGCAATGCATAAACTCCAAATTCGTTTCCTACACTATGCTCTATGCAAATCAATCAAATTTTACTCTATCAAATGAATCAAAGTTTTGAAAGAAAATGGAAACACACTCCTCTCTCATGTCCAAGTCAATACTCACATTCTAAGAAGAAACCGATCTAATTGATATGCATAAGCCTATTCAGTTGAAAATGTGCAAACATAACATCACATGAGCACACCGATGTCTAATTCTTTTATTAATCACAATAACTGCTCTCACAATAACATGAATAAATTTCAAACCTTTGACTGAGAGTAAAATGAAAGATACAATAAAATAAATTCAAATAGTGGATTCCAAATACAAAACCAAACAATGATCTATAACAAATAGCTATACTTTGTTTTAACACAATCTTCCTACACTCAATAGGCTTCCTGTACTCAGTGTGATTCCTACACTCGGTGCAATTCCTGTACTTCATTGTTGCGTTCCTCCACTTTACTGTTGTGATTCCTACACTCAGTGTGATTCTTGCACTCAGTGTGATTCCTACACTACGTACATACCAGAGGCAGGGCTTTTTAAATGATTAGATCTTTAAGCTCCAAAAGAAAAAAGTTAACAGTAAATTAATATGAAATCTCATAGATTAATAAAAGATAATGATTTAATGCTCAAACTTGGCTTCTTGTCATCAAAAGAATCAAACAATACCATTACAAAGTTTGTGTTACAATTTGTTCCAAATGGTTGTAGACCCCTCTAATTATATTGCAGCTTGGATAAAAAATATTCAGGTCAAATATATATGAATTGAACTAGATATAATCTTTCATCTTTTGATAAACTTATCCATTCAATAAATACAAAACATGTGATATAATTGGGAATCTAAGCTGCAATTTCCAAATGTGGAGAGATCTATTCTCATTTCATGATGAAAAAGGACTAAAGATGAGTAAGATCTCCAACTAATGTACCAACAATAAATGTTCACACAAAAATATATGTTAAGCTTCCATATCTAAAATTAAGCAACATGTTGCATAATATTTTAGAAGAACAAAGCATCAATAATGCATGCAGATTAAATGGATGTATAGATAAATTCCAATAGTAAACACACCAAGTTAAAGAATCTTATACTACTTTACAAAACTAATCAATACACTATAAAAATCAATATACAAGAGGGATGACGAGTTGGGCTGGTTGGGCCCAAACCAACCAGATTGTCCCCTATATAATAAATCTAAATTATAGAGGCAAAATTAATCGCAAAGTGCACAAATTGATGAAATAAAACCTGGCATGAGTTTGTATATTAATGAAATTAGTCCTTTACTTCTGAAGCCATATGATCATGGTACAAACCAAAAATATGAAGTTATATTAACATATCCTCCCTCACACATGCCATGGCTAAGCCTTTTATAAAATTTACAAGGCGAATTTTGGCTCTAACAATCATTTTTCTTAATTCTGGAAAATTACATATTTTTAACAAATTGGCCTGAAAGATATTTGTGTATCTTCCTAATCATGGTGATTTTTAGAAAATTGTTTGAAGGCAACTTAACTTGTCATGTTTTCAACAAAAACCTATCTTGGATTTTTTTGATTCATCTCCATTGCCTTGGAAATCAGGCATGAAATTGATTGTTTAGCTACTTTTGCAAATCTTGCCAATATCCCGGAATTCTGGAAAAAACAGTCTCTTTTTATAAAATTCCTTGAAAGCTCCTCATGTAACTCTTATACAATTTCTAATCTTGGGAAATGGTTTCGGTTCTAGATGACTTGTTCTACTGGTAAGAAACCCATATGCTCATATTTTCGAGATTCGCCTCCATAATCATGCAAATCAAGTTCAAACTTGGAAATTTGTAAATTGTGCCAATTTTGAGCAGATTTGTTAATTTGCTTCTAGAGACCCACACGTGCAATCTGGGTGCAATCCAACTCATGGGAAGGTGTTAGAACATCATTTTGAACAAAAACCTTTCTCTGATTTTCTCGAAAATGTGCCAACCTACGAAAACCCCAAATCGGTGCAGGAATGCTAGTGTAGGTGTGTTGGTGCATGAACAAAACTAGATGCAATTAATTATTGATGCATGTGTATCTTTGATCATGGTTTCATACACCTTCAAGAAACAACAAAAGCACCATCATTAATAATCATTTTGATGCAAATCTTATTGAAATAAAGGAGATAGGTTAAATAATGAACACTTATGTGATCATGCTCCAAGTTTAAGCTACTAGCCCAACAATTGTGCAAAATGATAGTAATAACAATGAAAACCATGAGTAAGAATAGGGTGAGAATGTGAATTAAACATGACAATTTTAGGGCCTAACATCCACCCATGTCGATCATCTTGCATGTCCTCATGCAAGCAAAACTTCTAACAGAGACCAAAGTTAATTAAAACTGTATAGCTATGGTTTCTCTATTAGAGTCATACTGCACTGACTTAAACTATATGGATAGTTGAGTAAGAGAATGTAGGTAATTTCTATATGATGTTGACTCCCTTTGCATCAAATAATATAAGGAATATGGTTATCATTTATTTAATGATGTCAAGGTTGATCTTCATTATTCAAAAAGAGTAAATAATGCTAGGGGTACCAAAGGACTGTTAACAATGTTGTCACTGCAAATATAGTGTCATCATAAAATATCCAACCATGAAAATTTCCATAAGCATCTCAGGAGCAATCCAAATCAACAAGCCTTCACTTTCAATAGCCTCATTATTATATATAGAAGTGAGATTATTTGGAGGCCAAGGCATTAAAATGGATGGAAATAGTGAAAAAGAAATATGACAAAAGGATACCTTCCTAGGATGACCATATTACCATTACCCAAGTGTATAGCTGAAGCTTCTCTTGTTCAAGCAAAGTGAATCACATCCACTGAGGGTCCCACATCGATAAAACCAAATTATTTATGAAAGTTAGAACTCCAAAGCACATTACTGAAAGGATCTTAACGCCATTCTCAGATAGATATGATAATGAGTTCAGGGAAAGACAAAACAACCAAGTAAATCATAGTGGAAAATTAACTTTAGTACCATAAGCATGGCCCTACTACCAGCAGGTGTCTATAGCCTCGATAGGGATGCCTTTTAACCCCACGAAATGCCTGTGTCCCATCTATTAGATATAAATTCAAATTCAATTGAAAGCATTTACATTTTTTTAGAAGTTAATTGAGGGCCACTATCCTAGCTTGGTAACTAGCGAACAATGGTGCCATTCACAAGAACTAAAAAGAATGAACAAATAGGCTCATGATGAGACCTCTTGTCTTCCAGCTTTTTAGCTGAAAGCCATTACCTTGACATGGGGACCAGTAGCGGTAATGTCATTCTCGTTAGGACCCATGATCATGGTAGGCCGACTCGTAATGAGACCTCCCACCCTCAATTAATCATTTAAAAAGAAACTTTGATTATAATTAACCTTAAATAGGTTAATTAATAGGTGGGGAGGCAAATCTACTCCTTAAGATCTCAGGATGGTGTGAAAAGTTTTTAATTGCAAATCTTTACTGATTGGTCCTTCTACCCTAAAGACTCATATTAAGGAAAACATCTCAGATAATGACTTGAAGATTCCTTGACTTGATGGTTCTAGGGGTCTCATGAGAGCTCATTAGGGTTTTATAGGAGTGGTCCACCATAGGAGGCTTTTCATCAATACCTTCAAAGAGAAACTTGAAATGATTTCTTGGATGACAGTTTGTTAGAATGAATAAGTAAAAAGTAAGTTTTTAAGATTATGAATGGAAAGTATTAAATATAATAGTAACAATCCCCCTAAGAGACCCAATGGTTAATCTCAACCAACAATCAAAGTCACTTTATAGAATATGAGGCATTAAGAGTCAATTTTTTCTGACAAGTCTTACCACAAGAGTGCTTAGTGATAGAAATTTCAATAATTGTACCTTAAGAATTGTAGTTTCAAGAGTTTTGCTGTACAATTTTAATTCAAATGACATTTTTATTCATTTCTCTTATACTACCCTACCATAATTTAGAGAGACGAAGATCTCCTTCAATTGTAGGATTACTTCCAATGTAGCCATGTGCATAACAAAATGAAAAATATACTCACACTTAGTTTTAAAGAATAAGCTTCAACACATACTAGAGTATGAGAAACCAGTTGCTTTGATTGATATTGTACCAAGAGTTTTTTGAATGATGAGGGAATTAGGTGTGTGGATGACTGTTTGAAACCAAAATTCAATGGGATCCACATATTTATGATTCTCCAACTTGTACAAATTGTCCACAACTTGATAATCACTCTCTCGGAGGCATAAGGGCTCTGGTGAAAGAGAAAAGAGAAACCCCTCAAGTTCAAGTTCAAACATTTTCTTTTCATATTGGCAAGAATGGTTAAGGGAAATTCTAGGGTTTTGAGCTTCAACAATAGTTTTAGAACAGGTTCCAATTATAGATTGCTCCTCTAATGGTCTTAGATCTTCCCAAGGTTAATGTTCTATAGTGATAGGAGATGTTTCCAAACTCACCCCTTCCCCCAACCTCAAGGATATATCATTTCATACAATAGGGGAATCAACGAGAAGAATAGGTTTTTCAAATTGTTGTGCAACGAGTTGGCTTGGATTAGGGTTTAGGATATGGTTTAGGCTAGGGTTTGGGTTAAGGATTTGATTAGGATTTTGATTTAGATTAGGATTTGGGTTAGGCTTTGGACTAGGATCAGGTCTAGGGTTTGGATTAGGGTATCGGCTAGGGTTTGGATTAGAGTATGGATTAGAGTTTGAATTAGGGCTAAGGTATGGGTTAGGATTAGGGCTAGGATATGGATTAGCATAAGGTTGCACAAGTAGTTGTGACCATGGAGGAGGACACCTTGCTCATGCATTGGGAAAAATTTGGGGTTGTTATAGTTGATTTTTCATGAAAGAATGCCCTAGGGAAGGGGCTCCAAACTATTCCTGAGGCCATGGGGATATCTGGCTGGAGGATGAGGTTCAGGGAGAGAGCCACTGCGGCCATGAAGTGTGGTATTCAATTGGAGGAGCACTAAATTTTTTCCATGAAACTGCAGGATTAGAAACATGTTGAGGAACCTACTAAGGAGAATAAGCATTAATCCAAGTATTAAAATGATAAGTGTTGAGTTATACCTGGAAGTTGATTTGATTCCTTACGTGATTTCCTGAGTACCTTTAGTAATCCTAGCAGTGATGGGCAATGTTCTGTTGCATGAGCCTCTTCACAAATTCTCCAAACTTTCAGGGTACTAAGTGGACACTTTCCAAGGAAGTGTTTCTTTCTACAGTTGGTGCAAGAGATCAACAATGATTCTTCATCCTTCTTTTGTTCTTCCCGCAAATCATCCAATTTTGAAATCAAAGATTTATGAATATTATATTTATGTTAAAGAAAAATACTAAGTTTTTCACTTATGAGCTCATCATTAGATGATTTGTATATCTCTTCAGCAACATCAAAACTCATTAGAATATTCCTCAAAATACCATTTTCCTATTCTCAACAAGCCAATTGGTATATTCTATCAACACATGGATAATGTATATATATAGGGGGGGTTATTACAAAACCTGAGAAATAAAAAACCTTCAAATAACCAAGATATGCAGGAAAGAAATAAATTCAAAGAACATAAACTTGCAAGAGAAAATAGGTGAAAAGAAAACCATACACAACAGGTCACCAAGGTCAATCCTCTAAGCATCTCCCCGGCAACGATGCCAAAAAGTTAGGTGCAATATAGGGAATATTAATGGACCGACATTTAATTTTCAATTCGGGAGTTCGTAAACTTTGAGGTGCAGCACTAGAAATGCCAGAGATAGCCCCTAGCAACCCGCAAATGAAATTCTAGTCTAGCTTGCACATCAATCCCAAAAAATTAAATTGAATCCTACACTTCAAAGGAAACTTGAGAAAGCATAAACACCAATCGCACAATCCATCAATAATTGTAAGAAAACCCTAATGACAAAATAACAAACCTTAATTATTGATCAATTGAAAACAAGCCCAACCTTTTGAAAATTTAAAGAGAAAATTGTTCTATTAAATAAATTTAAAAAACAATGCATGTACTCCAAATTCGATATCTACACTATGCTCTATGCAAATCAATCAAATTTCCCTCTGTCAAATCAATCAAAGTTCTAAAAGAAAATAGAAACAAACTCATCTCACATGTCCAAATCAATACTCACATTGTAAGAAGAAACCGATCTAACAAAGCGCTGATATGCATAAGCCCATTTAGTTGAAAATGTGCAAACAAAAAGTCACATGAGCACACTATTGTCTAATTCTTTCATTAATCACAATAACTAATCTCACATTAACATGAATAAATTTCAAACCTTTGACTGAGAGTAAAATAAAAGATAAAATAAAATAAGTTCAAATAGTGAATTCCAAATGCAAAACCAAACAATGATCTGTAACAAATAGTATACTACTTTTTAACACAATATTCCTGCACTCAATAGGCTTCCCGTACTCAGTGCGGTTCTTGTACTTCACTGTTGCGTTCTTCCACCTCACTGTTGTTATTCCTGCACTCAGTTTGATTCCTGCACTCAGTCTGATTCTTGCACTGAGTGTGATTTCTACACTGCATACATACCAAAGGCAAGGCTTTTTAAATGATTAGATATTTAATCTCCAAAAGAAAATTGTTAACAATAAATTAATATGAAATCTCATAGATTAAGAGAACACAATGGTTTAATGTTCAAACTTGGCTTCTTGTCATCAAAAGAATCAAACAATACCATTACATAGTTTGTGTTACAATTTGTTCCAAATGGTTGTAGACCCCTCCAATTATATTGCAGCTTGGATCACTAATATTTAGGTCAAATATATATGAATTGAACTAGATATATAATATTTAATAGTTCAATAAACTTATCCATTCAATAAATACAAAACATGTGGTAGAGTTGGGAATCCAAGTTGCAATTTTCAAATGCTGAGAGATCTATTCTCATTCTTGATTGTGCCATAAGAAGTTTTGATGCAACTTTGAAGCATAAGCACATTCTTGACTATGACATGCAAGAAAACGAAAGAAACAAAGATAAATTGCGTCGTGCGCGAGTGCTTGCAATGTAATATTCCTCAAATGCATGAGCGTTGGGATCGTGTAGTTTGAGTGGAGGAAGTATCATATGTGTGTGAGATTGATCTTCAATGCATACAAATGAGTGGTGAGGAGCCTTCGGTGATTCAACAGTTTCTTAATCAGAAGTGAGAGTAACCCCAAGAGAGTGAGGGCTTGACATTACCATCAGCTTGGACTGAAGTGCCTCGAAAATCTTGGGTGTTTCAACTTCATCATCAGATAGATCATCATAGATTGGCGCCTTCAGAAAATCAACTACAATAGAGTCACAATCGTGATCGAATGTGGAAGTGAGTGGATCACGACAGCCATGATCAGAAAAATCAATGATTTCATCGTCATCCTCATGATCGGATGAATCAAACAGAGGGGTAGGTGAAAATATAACAAACTCATCCTCTGTGTTTCCATAAAAGACAAATGAAGGATCAAGTAGATTTTCAATGACTAACTCATCCTCTCCATTTTCAAATGATGGACCAATATCTGGTGTATCCGGCGAGTGATCAACAAGGGGTGCATTCGTGGATGGAGATACACATGAGAGGTCATGGATGGCAGGTTCACCAAAGATGTCATGAATGAATGGAAGGGGCTCAGACATAATTTAGTCATCCTTTGACGAGTGTTGATTCTCAAGCTCCCACTCATACTCTCCATGAATGACAACCCATGTTGGTTGTGCAACACCAACTCTGTCAGTGGCTTGTTCCTCATTCACAACAAGTGAAGGGTCCAGAATGGAAGAACACAAGACAATATCATTCGAAGGAACACCCGAGTGCGAAGACGGAGGTTGTGGAACATACTGTATATGAAAACTTGAAGGATTCACAACCATATCTGTGTGAAAATTAAGTGAAGTGATTTTGGGAGGATGTGAAAGTTGAACAAGTATGTGAGCATGATCCTCAACATCGCCCAACAGTGGTGGAGCTATTTGATTAAAGGATGGAGGACAGTGAGTTGAGACAATGACCGCATCCGGCTAAGATTGTGCAACTCTCTCACCGAAGAATGTTGAGCGAGGATTGATTTCAAACTTCTTCTTGGGATGAGCAGATTTCTTAAGGCAATATTCAAATTGGTCCCAAAGATAGGAAAAATTCATCTGGATCCTCAAAGCTTGAAACTATAAGTCATGGAAGTGCTACCAAAAATCTGTAATCAATTCATGCAGAGCCGTCCGTTGTTGCAACAGTGTTTGGTAGATATGGTCTAGATTGAAATGATAGAAAGTGTCTTCAATGAGATCATAGAAGTTCTCAAGTGAGTGCATGCTTGAGCCGGTAGGCTGAACAACCATTTGAGTGGATATTCATGAAGTGTGTATGTAAGAAACAAGCTGGCCTATTCGTCCGAAGAGCCATCTTCCTCATGAAGAATGGAAAGAAAGTCATGTAAGTACTCAGACCAGGCCACTTCGCCTTCACCATCATACATGTAATTGGACAAGTGATCGAAAAACTCCCTCATGATGGTGACATCTTCATGATTCAAAAAACATCATAGAGGGAGGAGAGTGTAAGAATCCATGAAAGATATGCAAAGGTTCAAAACCGGATGGGAGGACACATATTATCATCTGGCCCTCCTTCTAGTGCCAGAAATGTTGATGGTGTTGGACTCACTAACATGTCAGGAGATCCCCTAGTAAGAAGTCCCAATTAGACCTTAGACAGTTTGGTAAAGGAGTCCCAGAAGTGGGTTGTATGGTAATGGATTGGCCACGATTTTGCACAGAGGCAAGTAAAATAACTCTATTGGCAGCAAGGGTGTGACAACTGTAGTGAGTCAAGGAAGGTGCATGAGAGGTTCTAACATATGGGGGTTGAGATGAGTGCGCCCCTTGGAAACTTGTAATAGTACTCAGCTTGAAAGGGAATATATGAGTGAAGATGCATCACAAGCTAGAAAGAAAGTTAGCAAGCAATCCAAAGTGATGGTTAAACCAACAACACATTTTAGAAAGATTCATACATACTCATATAGAATAGTCCATACATGCATGCGTAAGAAACCAATACATATATCATTTAGAGTAAACCATATACCATAGAATCTAATACAACATATGCATGAAACATGTTGGCTCTTATTATATAAAGAAGTGTAAGTTCCAGTCATACAATACATTCATGTCCAACCACTAGTTCCAATAGTGGAACATTACAACGAGAATGCTTACTCTTCCAAAGAGCTGAACTAGTTATGCATAGTGGAGAAGCCAAGGCTTGTTACAATGCTATCCAATATTTTTCTAGATACTCCTATTGTAAGCTTGGATGACCAAAAGCCTCTATAATGAGTTATGAGGGACTATTTATAGCAAAGGGTGCGGTGACCCTTGGCATTCCTCTTTGTGACTCTTCAACTACCCTCATGACTCTTCATCTTCTTTATGACTATTACATCCAACTATTAACACTTGACTTACACTTGACAAGACATTACATTACATTTCACATGTACTCATGTGAAACAAAATGGCTTGAGCAAGCCATTCTAGACATCACTCTGACTTAGACAACCATGGAAGTCCAACTCCTCAACATCTTCATGCTGATCGAAAGTAACATACTGATGCCAAGATCGATGGTCCTTGATGGTGTCCGTGTGCTCCATGGTGACATATTTCTGGAACCTAACTCTTGACTCCATAACATTCGGGTACACTGCTTGGGCTCCTCTGTCCAACTTTTCTGAAAGCATGCGCATCATTGTCTTCAAAGTGGCTAGACCAGTAACATACTTGCGCATGATGTTTGCACTGATGGGAAAGTTTGGGTTGGTGGAAATGCACATCAAATTGTCGAAGTACGAGTCAAGATCTAGTCTGACCTATTTCTTTTCCTTCACCTAGGTGAGAGTCCCAATAGAAGGGATCACATGTGTGCACACCACAACATCCATACTATTGAATACTCGTGCATGGGAAGCCTTTACGCTAGTGATGAGCTACGAGGGCTCTTCATAGTTCTGGACCTGACTCCGGATTCATGCCTTCAACTCCACCGCATTGGCCCTCATCATCTTAGTCAAGTGAAGTGGGGCTCCCTTGTATTTCATCGTCCATGTTTGCATGTCATCAACAACAACATGAAAGTTTGTCAAGATGCGTGCTCTTCTAGCACATTGATGCTACCATCTATTTAGATGGACGACTGCCTTATGCACGGTACCAAACATGGAGTACAATGCTCGTATAACTGTGTCAAGGGACAATACTTCATCTAGTATTTCCTTCTTTAGTTCATCTCGGGCAGACGTTGTCACCAACTCTCCTCCTTGCTTAGCTGTCTGTATTTCCTTCACCATTCACTCATTCTCATTTATCAGAAAGCGAAAAATTGAGCTAGTGGCTTTGGCATACACTTTGGTTGCATCAGCCAAGGCTTATTGATGTTACCACACATCAATCACAATCAATCATTGCTCAACTTGCGCAGGAGATGTACGATCCTTCGGAGTTGACACTTTGCAAGGCTGCACGACTCTATGTTGAGATTCGTTGAACGAGATGTTGTGTATCTCTCCTTTTGGTTGATCACCAAGGATCTTAGTGCCTCCTTCGTCACTTGGGACTTTCTCATCATCTGGATGCAGAGAAGTGAGTAAGTCGACCTCCTGGTGATGAGGCATGAGGTCAGTGTCCTATTCCAACTCTTGCTACTCCATTTCTACACCCAACTGCTGAAGTGCTTGCTCAATCTCATGAGCAAAGTCCTTTTCCTACAAGGGTTGACCCTGTTCACCTAATGCCAGCTTCTCAGAGAAGTCCACTACCGGTATGGGCATTGTTTAATCTGTTTGCACATGTTGCACCCCCTACTGTATCTAATGTTGTTGTGCTTCCTTCTCTTGTTTGCGCAACTCTTGTTCCTTTCAGAGTTTCTCCTTCAGCTCATGTAACTCCTTCTCTACTTCATCCATTCTTCTCTTATCTGTCTGCCTTTGTGAGATTCACATGTCGTGTTGGTGCCTCTTTGCCTCTATATCCATAGCTTCTTTCTCTACAAGTGGGTCTGCTCAGAACTTGCAGCTTTGGTCCTCCTCCATGCGATCGACAATCTTCCTCTTACCTTTGTCGCACACTGGTATGCTTTCCTCTGCTGTTACTATTGGTGCTGGTGATGGTGCTCTTTGTGATGCTACTTCATGTTGCTTCACTAATCACTCCACACAGAAGCCGACTTGTTCATTGGGTCTAGAGAAACTGTAGTAATATCTCAATGGGTCCTCCTCGGCCTAATGAAATGCCCCGTGGATCCATTTGAACTGTACTCTTGTGCAATGATCTTTCATAATGCAATGTGGGTCATACAGATTGTAGCTTCGAAGGTCAAGAGGATACTTATTCATCAGTTTTTCTTCAACATCCGCTTTCTTAATACTCAGGATCTCATATAACCCAATCTGTAATGGAAGAGTTGGCCAAGGTGCCTTATTCTTCTGGTGAGGCCTAGCTTTCAATATTGCCGAGATGTGATAAGCTACTTTTTGCAAGACAAGTGTGTCCAAGGAAAACCTCGGTAGAACATTTGGAGGCTTCTCCGTGCCGAACATTCGAGTGAAGGTGTTGGATGGTGAGGCATACCAATCAACAATGTCTATCAGCGCCTCCATTGGTTCCTTCGACATGCAGGGTAGATCCTGTTCGAATATCATCTTGTACACTAGGGTGACAAAATGACTAGACAACCATGTGATTACTAGTCCTCTAAAGCTGCATTCAGACAACAACTTGAAATATGTGTTCACAATAGTCTCCGCTGGTGACCATGCCCACTCCAAACCTGAGAACTTATGTCAGACATAGATTTCATCTAAGATGTAGGCGGACATGTAAATATCTACCTACATACCTCCAAGTGATTGTTGAGCCTTCGTTACTTGTTCCTTTAGCTAATGAGCCAACATGCCGGACCAGTTACATGGTTTTCCTTCTCTAGCCAATTGGTCCAGCACGATCACCTAACTCTTCAGGAAGGTTTCTGTGCTTTCTTGGCCATATAGTTGACATGAAAAAATGACCAAGTATTGATATTCCTTCCACAATTCGTCTAGTAGATCTGGTTGGGTGTCAAATTGAATCGAGCCGAATCCTTTAACCAATTCTTCAGAATGTCTCTGAAGTTAGCATTGTTGTTGGGTAAGCTGAAGGGAGTCTTCATGATGGTCACGAGATCTGACATATGATACATATCATGATAATCGCATGCCTAGAAGGTTGCAAGATTTGACCCACTGACACTTCTCAAGGTCATCATCTCAGTGTTAGTGTGAGAGACGATCCAATGTATCATGTCTGCGCGTGGGAATGCGAGGTATCTGCATGCAGTCTGGTATAAGCTAGACTTGTGAATGTTCACATACACCTGACGGTCTTTGAGGTATTCCTTAAAAGTGCATGCAAATGCTTCATTGACCTCTTGCCACTTCAACTTGATGTCCTTGTCTAGAAACAACTTTGTATCTTCATAGATCAGTAGACTAGAGGACACTCGCTCAACTGCTGCTCCAGATGCATCTCCGTCAGTGTCCTGTGATCCTGCTCTCTTGGAAGCCATTGATATTGGATTGATAAGAGGTAGATGAACACCTGAAATATCTGGAGACAAGAAACATGCATGGAAAGAAATATGTCAGTAGAAACCAAAGCAAATTTGGGGAATGACATAGCACATCCACGGGGAAATGATAGGAAAGATTGCGTAATTTCTTTTGGGAGGTTGGGTGACTCGCTACGAGAAATGCACAAAAGAGAGTCTGGGCTATCTGGGAGGTAGGAATAACTACTGGATTTAATCAATGCGTAATCCAGATTGTCTGTTGACTACTGGAATTGCGCAATGTGCGATTCTAGCTCGAAGTGACTGTAGGTTCAGGGACTGCATTCCACAATTCTATGGGCCTGTAGTCACTGTCCCTCAGAAATGCGCAAAAAAGTCCTGAAGGATAGTGGCTAGGTAGAAATTTGCATTTATGGAGAGGAAGGTAGAGTCTTCCTTCCCTAGATTGCACAATGTTATCTCAGTGAAGGCAAAGTCCGGGCCAAGGTTGGCCCGACTCGCCGATGGGAAACTGAAGGCAAATATGAAAGTGAATTCACGGCGAAACTCGGTGAAGGTAGAAGTGATTGACAGTGCATGCAAACATGAATGAAATATTCAATAAACAAATCAACATGCATTTGGGTGAAGCGAGTTGCCGAATCGACGACGCTTCGTTCAAAACAGTTTCATGCATGCGACAGTAATGAGATAGCAACAAAAACTGAAACAATGCTAGTACAAGCTAGTATACATGTAAACAACAGCAAGATTTCAAATAAATCAAGCAAAAAACACTCACACAAGCGAAAACACAAAAAGCGACAAAAAATTTGGAAAAGAAAAGATGAGGACACTTACCCGTGAATAGATGACTAAGATGTGTCAAAGATTCTTGGATGTGCTCTGGGATGTTAGAGCTCCAAGATTGATGTGAAAGAATGAGCTTTGATGTGTCGAATAAATACGTTTTGAGCTCATGACATGCATGCCACAAATTTAGGAAAGAGTGACACTTGGAGGGAAGTTTCTAAATGATCTTTGCATGTAACCTCCAACTGCTAAAAATAACTCCCTAAATCATGCGATGCCTTTTGCATGTTTCCTTTTGCTATTCCAAGAAAAAGAAAGCCATGCATGCAAGTCAATTTTCCTCAGTCCCAGGTGGAACTAATCAACGTGACTGCTCATACATGCGGCTGCTCAACTGCTGGAAGGAAATGCACATTTCTGGCTGGGAGCTGGGCTGGCTTCCTAGGAAATTTGCACAATTTCTAGGTAGAGTAGTTGAATACCACCCAGATTTGCACAAATTCTAGGCAGAGTAGCCTTGCTGTGGAAAAGTGTGCAATTTTCACTGTGAGGATTTACTGGATGAATTGCGCAATTCTGGAGCCCAACACGCTACCATACAAGATTACACAATTTCTAGAGGGAAGGCTAGTTTCCCTCCAAAAATGTGCAATTTCTTGGGGTAGTTTCTTAGCCTGTAGCTGGACCAATTCTGGATGAACAACCTATGAGGGGCATGCATTAAGATGTGATCGATAGGCTGCCTTTGTGCAAGAAAAATACTGAAGCTTGTGTACTTAACGAAACAAGACAAGGTGCTGCGAAAGGTTGGTAAGGAGGCTCCAAAACAAAGCTAAGGAAAATTTTTGGAGGGTATTTGTATTTGCTACAATACTTGGCGATACACTGGTAGAACTCTAGCTCTCTGAATGGATCTTGTTCGTGAAAAGCAATTCTAACACCTCCAAAAGTATTGTTCAGTTCTCAGCTCATCTTGGTTTCACACAAGCTTGATTGTGAGATGTAGCATCTACCAAGCTCTTGGTCGATTGACACACATTCCAAGCCAAGGAAACACAATCATTTCGATTGGGGTTGAGTTGTATATTTATGCATAATTAATATATTCGTTAGAGTCTTAATTCCATCTCTTGTGTTTCTCTGCTGCCATCAGGTCTTGACAGTACCTTTGCGAGTTACATAGGAACACAACATGGATCTGCTGCCAGCAAGGCTGGTCAGTACCCCAGCGGAGTTACTTGCATCACTCTCTGTGCAGGAAGCCTTTCTCTTCTTTCACCTTATTCATTTTTCATTTTTGATTTTTTTTTACTTTTCATTTTTTTTTCTTTCTCATTTTTTCAATTGTGCATAGAACTTATTCATTTCAGAGGCAGAAGAGGGATCTTAACTTATTGAGATAAGAAGAGGTTGTTCCAGAAGAGAATTAGTTTATTATATCTCTGACATTCCTGTTAAGTTTTCCCCCTCACCTTACTTTACTTGACTGAGCTGACAAGGGTTAACCCAAAAACAACAGGCTAGACTGGGTGATACTAGTTAACGCACAAGCATTGTGTTTTCACCAAGGTTCAATTTGAACAGTACGTATTTTCCTTCGACGTATCATGGAATAAAAAAAAGAAATTTCTTCAACAGAGGCAGGATGACAGATAACCAAGTAGTAATAGTTGTACAAGCCCTCTTGTACTTTACCCAGCTTGTTTCAAGAGTTGTACATGGTTTCATGCGAAACTATCCTACAAAAGAAACAAGCGAACTAACAAACAACAATGAAAAGCAAGAGTAGAAGCAAAGTGAAAGAAAAGAGAGTAAGTGAACAAGCAAGCAAACAAACAAAGGAACAAAGCAAGTAAGAAAACAAGCATGCAAGCAAACCAACTGAAAGAAAACACTACTCCTACTCTTAAGCTAATGGTGCATGGGCCTGATCACGTGAAGTGATATTTCCAATGCAGCCATCGACGCATTGGTTGACCCATGTTGGTGAAGGCTTGGTCTGCGAGATACCCAATTGTGCGAACCAACAAGCAAGAAAAATATAATAATGAAGACAAACACACTTCATGTTTCAAAGTTCCCACATGACATAAGTGAGTGCAAGTAAATTATGAGAAGTCTGTGGACTTATCATGGTGCTGTGTGACACGACGTGCAACTTTGAGGCATAAGCACATTCTTGACTGTGACATGCAAGAAAACGAAAGAAACAAAGATAGCTTGCATCGTGCATGATTGCTTGCAATGTAAGATTCCTCTAATGCGTGAGCGATGGGATTGTGCAGTTCGAGTGGAGGAAGTATGACCTATGTGTGAGATTGATCTTTAATGCATACAAATGAGTGATGAGGAGCCTTGGGTGATTCAATGGTTTCCTGATGGGAAGTGAGACTAACCCTAAGAGAGCGAGGGCCTCACATAGCCATCATCTTGGATTGAAGTGTCTAGAGAATCTTGGGTGTTTCAAGTTCATCATCAAATAGATCATCATAGGCTAGTGGCTTCAAAAAATCAATTGCGATAGAGTCATGATCATGATCAAATGTGGAAGTGAGTGGGTCATGACAACCATGATAAAAAAGATCAATGATTTCATCAGCATCCTCATGATCAAATGAATCAAATAGAGGGGTAGATGAAAAGTGAACAAACTCATCCTCTGTGTTTCCGTAATAGATAGATGAATGATTAAGTGGATTTTCAATTAATAACTCATCCTCTCCGTTGTCAAATGATGGACCAACATCTGGTGTATCCTGCGAGTGATCAGCAATGGGTGCACCCATGGATGGAGATACACATGCAAGATCATGGATGGAAGGTTCACCAAAGATGTCACGAATGAACGGAATGGGCTCCGAAATAAGGGAGTCATCCTTCGCCTAGTGTTGATGCTCAAGCTCCCGCTCATACTCTCCATGAATGAAAATGCATGTTGGTTGTGCAACACCAACTTCGTCAGTGGCTTTTTCCTCATTCACAACAAGTGAATAGTCTAGAATGGAAGAACACAAGACAATATCATCGGGAGGAACACCTGAGTGCGAAGACAAAGGTTGTGGAATAGACTATATATGACAACTCGAAGGAATCACAACCAAATCTGCATGAAAATTAAGTGAAGTGATGTTGGGAGGATGTGAAATCTGAATAGGTGTGTGAGCATGATCCTCAACATCACCCTGCAGTGGTGAAGCTATTTTACAAAAGGATGGCGGATAGTCAGTCGAGACAGTGACCGCATCTAGTTGAGATTGCGCAGCTCCCTCACTGAAGAATGTTGAGCGAGGCTTGATTTCAAACTTATTCTTCGGATGAGTATATTTGTTAAGGAAATATTCATATCAGTCCCAAAGATAGGAAAACTTCATCTGGCTCCTCGGAGCTTGAAACCGTAAGTCACAGAAGCACTGCCAAAAATCCATAATCGATTCATCCGGAGCCTTCAGTTGTTGCAACGGTTTTTGGTCAAGATGGTTTGGATCAAAATGATAGAAAGTGTCTTCAATGAGATCACAAAAGTGCTCAAGTGAGTGAAAGTTGTTAATTGGTAGACTGAGAAACCATCTAAGTGGAGATTTGTGAAGTGTGTATGCAAGCAACAAACTAGCCTATTCGTTAGAACACCCATCTTCCACATGAAGCATGGAAAGAAAGTCATGTAAGTACTCATGCCAGCCCACTTCGCCTTCACCATCATACATGTAATTAGACAAGTGATCGAAAAATCCCTCGTGATGGTGACATCTTTCTGATTCAAAAAACATCGTAGAGGGAGGAGAGTGCAAGAATCCATGAAAGATATGCAAAGGTTCAAAACCAGATAAGAGGAAACAACTTGTCATCTGGACCTCCTTCTAGTGCAGGAAATGTTGAAGGTGCTGGACCCACCAACATGCCAATGGATCTCCCCAGTAAGAAGTCCCCATTAGACCTTAGACTGTTTGGTGTAGCAGTCCCAACAATGGGTCGTATGGTAATGCCTTGATCACGTTTTCGCACAAAGGCAAGTAAGATAACTCTATTGGTAGCAAGGGTATGACAACTGCAGTGAGTCAAGGAAGGTGCATGAGAAGTTCTAACACATGGGGTTTGAGATGAGTGCACCCCTTGGAAACCTGTAATAGTACTTAGCTTGAAAGGGAACACACGAGCGAAGATGCATCACAAGCTAGAATGCAAGTTAGCAAGCAATCCAAAGTAATGGTTAAACCAACAACGCATTTCAAAAAGATTCATAGATAAGCATACAAAATAGTCCATACATGCATGTGTAAGCAACCAATACATATATCATTTAGAGTAAACGAGATAGTATAGAATAAAATACACCATATGCATGAAACGTGCCAGCTCTTAGTATATAAAGAAGTGTAAGTTCCAGTCATACAATACATCCATGTGTTGAAATATGGCAACAAGAATATTCTAGTTTAATTTTTCCTTGAATTAAATTGTGAATTAAAATCGAATTTAGTCTTAATAGCTATTTGGAAATAATTAATTAATTAATTTAAATTAATTAGTTGGATAAATTCAAGTTAGAAGTCTTTCTGAAGTCATGCAAGAGTTATCCCTTAAATTAAGGAAGTTATCCCTTAAGGAGATAAGATTGAGTTATTTTTGAGTTGTAATTAGTTAACTCAATTTACTAGGTTGAGTCCAATTAAATTAGTTCCAAATTGTTTGAGGAACTAATAGTGAGTTAACAGTGAATTGATGCATTAATGCATCCAACTAGTGCTACTCTAGTTAAATGAAGATTCCCTCATCAGAAATTCATGCATGTCTATTCTGAGACAGACCCAGTTGATATTAATGTCAAAGACATTGTACAATCAGTTGTATGTGTTTTCTCATGGAGAAAACTAATGCATGCAACCAAGGATTTAAGCCTTGAGAATTGCACAGTTTTGGAGGAAGTGTTCCACTTGGTTGGGAAGAGTTTTCCACTTGGTTGAAGGAAGATAATCCCAGAGGAACAACGCAAGGAAATATGAGCTTGAAGGGCAGAGAGGAAGGCTTGAGAGAAGCCAAGATTTCCTATGAGCATCTATGAGGATTGTACTGAGAGCTGGCTAGATATGAGAGCTAAGGCTTTGTATAATTCCTATGTATTTCCACTGTATGATAATACAATAGTGTGGGGTTTTGATCTGACGATTTCCCCAAAGTATTTTCATGTGTATTGTGCATTGATTCTTCTTCTTCTGGTTATAATGTTCAGCTCGATCTGTAAGCTTCCACAAATTGATAGTAGAAGTAGGTTATAGTATTGTGCTTTGATTTATATTGCATTATCGGGTTAACCTACATCAGATTTTCTACATGGTATCAGAGTTGTAAACAGTATACTG
The DNA here is from genome assembly GCA_000404065.3 of Pinus taeda. Lineage (NCBI taxonomy): Eukaryota > Viridiplantae > Streptophyta > Pinopsida > Pinales > Pinaceae > Pinus > Pinus taeda. Next base: position 107,577 of record APFE030039271.1, on the reverse strand, counting down.
AGAAGAGAATTCGAAGTTTGAAGTTCGGGGTTGCAGGCGCAAATCGGATTCATATCATACTTCAAGGTTGGCCAATGGTGTTCTATGGTTCTTCTCATGGAGGGAAGAAGGGTGACATTTCTAAAGTAAGATGCTTTAATTGTCATAAGATGGGACATTATGCGACTAATTTCCCATCGAAGAAGTCCAAGAAGGGATCCTCAGAAGGATCGGAAGGTGAGTCATTAAACTCTCAGTTCGAAATGGAGTTTACCCTCATTGCATGCATGGTGTCATTGATGATGGCTTGTGTCTAGTATCTTGATAGTGGAGCCTCATTCCACATGACCAGTGATAAAAATTTATTCAGTTCCTTGGAGGAGAAAGACCTCAAGATGCGCATAGAGATGGGTGACGATGGAAGGTATAGTGTTTCAGGAGTGGGCGTGGTTGCTTTTCAGAGGGAGCATGGAGCTCCTCTCACCTTGAAAAATGTGATGTATGTGCTTGGACTAAAGAAGAACTTGGTGTTGGTCATGACGTTGGAGGACAAAGGCTACGATGTTGTCTTCAATAAAGGAAAGGTGTTCCTAAGACACATAGCCACAGGTGAGACCAAGAGGATAGGGATTCACGTGAAGAATCTCTATAAAATAGAGGTAGATTATTGTGCAACATTGAGTACAAAAGAAAAATTGGTGCAAAGCCAAGGCATTGGTGAGTTGTGGCACAACAGGTTGGGCTATTTGCAACATGGGGGGTTGAAAATGATGCAGTAGATATCTACAGGACTTCCCAAAGGTAAACTTGAGCATGTTGACACATGCAAAGGTTGTACCTTGGAAAACTACACCAAATATTCCTTTCATGATCGAGACAGTCGAGCAGAGGCTATCTTAGAGCGAGTTCATACTAATATGTGTGGACCATTCTCGATGGCATCCACAACAAAGAAAAGGTATTATGTGATTTTCATTAATGACTATTCTCATAAATGCTAGATTTATTTCATGCAGAAGAAGGACCAAACTCTCACAAAGTTTTGTGAGTTCAAAGCTTTGGTCATGCAATCACACAAAAATTCTCAAAAAATCATTGTGTCAACTCTGCTTTTGGTCATGATTTCAAGGAGGTCTAAAGGTCATTTTAGTCTTGATAAAAGGGTAAGTGATAGGGTTTGAAATCTTAAAATGTCATCTTTCATTTCCAATTAAAGTCCTTTAGGTTCACTTCATGGTCAAATAAGTCACATTTGCATTTAGAAGTCATTCCATTAAGTTTCGTAGCGCAGCTAGTTCAAAAAAGGTGATTTGCGCTACGAAATTGCTGTGTATGCTCTTTTTTTTTTCTGTTTTTAGTAGTCAACTTCCAAGGGGTTTCTTGAGCAATTGAAAACTCATTTTTGAAAACTGAACGAAGATTTTATTCCTAACATACATAACTACAAAAATGTCTCTCAGTTTCTTTAAATTCATTATGAGGTGGGAGAAATTGATGACCCAACTTGCGCTACAAAACTGTTGAAAGTCATTGAGAGAAAAACTTTGTTTTCTGGTTTTAGTAGTTCACTTCATGATCAGTCTCGGGCCAAATTCAAAATTATTTTAGAATTATGAAAGACGTTTCTCTTCAAAAACTCTCCAGCTATAATAACCTCTCTCATGTTACTCAAAAGTCTTACCAGTTGAGAGAAACAAGGCTTTCTTTGAATCCATATTTGCAGAAATCAAATTTTTCCAGTTTTACACATGTTGTTCAAAGACTGTTTCTGGAGAGTTAGGTCACGGATCAGCAGGGTTGGTAACAATATTGGAGGCATCATAAAGTTCGAATTCATGGATTATCAACTATCAAAGAATGTATTTAAGTCTTAAATAAGGTTGTTGAAACATGTTTTAGGAGTTTCACTCCTATTTGTATTAGGATTCTTAAAATACAGTTAGTTGTCAGTTTGTAATTAAGAGCTTGTTTTATGAGTAGATAGGTGTCAATTTTAGAAATTCAAATTCTCCTAAGGATGGATAATAAAATCCAAGGTTGTAAAGACTCTATATGAAGCATGAGGTTGAATTCCTCAAGGGTTGGCATTGGTATTAGCAAAAGAAGTTGTGTTATGGGAGCAGGCTATGTGTTTTTCAACTTAATACAAAGATCAATTTTACTACTGAAGATTCACACGGGGTTTATGTGTTAGATGTTTCTATGGTCTTTTAAAATTATTGATTTGCAGTGGTATGAGCATGTGGTACTTAGAATTCAATGGAAAATGCTCTAACTTCCTTCACATGCTTGTATACTGTGTTTATTCACTGTGTTACTATTTCACTTATAAACCTAAACTCCAAGTGCCTTGACTTCCATGTTTAGCTAATTATGATGTTTTGTTGAAGACTAATTTGACTCCATGGCACAATAGATGTTTGCTAATATGTAATTCAACCAGTTATACATTTTTTTCCATTTTTATGTAAATGCCAGGAAGGGACTGAGATATACAGAGGGGGTTTAACTTTTCTGAAGCTGAGATTCTCAGTGTACTTCAATGAGCTTTATCTTTTACCTTTGATATGTTTTACTTCCATAGTCTTAATGCTTATTACTCATAATTCATGGAGGAACATGCTCTGGCTTCCTTTAAGTGTTAAAATATGGTGAATTGAGTTCTTGGGTCCTACCTTTGGATGTTTTTCTTCAATGTTTTAATACTTATTACTCAGAATTCATGGTTATTCATGCTCTGGCTTCCTTTAAGTATTAAAATTTGATGAATAACTTTTAATACTTTCCTTTTGAATACCTTGATGTCTTATTACTCAGAATTCATGCCCACATGACCTGACTTCTATGAACTTCAAGTTATTGAGACTTTCCTGAATGTGTTAATCTTTCATTGAAGTATATACAAGCCTCAGTTTTATAAGAAGAGCTATTTGTTATCTTTATCTCTGTCATTGACTCCATAGCCCAATGGTAGCAAGTCTCCATATTTCAACCTATAAACATATAAAATCACAAACCATAGAGTTAGCCATCTATCTATATCTTTAATCAATATCATCAACCCTTGAGAGAGCCCTCTCGGGCTGAGGAGGCTAAGCCCCAGCCAAAAGATTGGTTTGAAATAGTTACACTGAGATTGGCTTGATGAGCAGCCTATCAGTGTCTTATTTTGGTGATAAAATTTTGGTACGTCTATTGGGATCCTAAAGATTACTCATTCCCGAAATCAAGAAGCCGAACTTCTGAAGGTAGCAGGAGCTCAGAAATCTTTTCGAGGCTGCAAAACTACCTTGGTGACTCCATTGTTGAAGAATTCAAATTTCATAGATTTATGGTGATTCTCCTAAACTTATGAAGAACTCAGATGCTGCCATTCTTGTTTCAAGGTATGCATGTATGAATTTTTTAGAAATTCATGATTTCCCAAATAATTTTCCCAAGGATACATATTTTTTAAGGAATGGTCCAAAATTCAATGGAGAAGATTTGAGTTTAACTTTGAAGCATATATCAGATTTCTATGATTTTACCAAGCTTCTTAGAGTCAAACATGAGGATTTTTGCATTATGTTGTTCTATGATTCATTTCAAGGGAAATGTAAACAGTGGATTGAAAGTTTTCCTGTCAAATCTATTAAGTCATTTGCAGACTTTTGGCTTATGTTTTTGGAGGAATGGATAGACAGAATAGAGTCGGTGGCAAACTCTCCTTCAATTCAAGGTTTCAAACAATGGAAAGATGATCATATTAATGAAGAAATAGATGAAAATTTTTCTTTGTCCTTATCTTCTTATCTCAAAAGATTTGTGTGCAAGATAGAAGATAAGATGAAATTTTTGGATGAAGTTGCTAAGGACATTGAGAAAGACATTGAAGGTTTACAAAGTCAAATTCAATCATATAGTCTTCATGATCATGATCATTCTTTTCAAAAGATTTCTATGGCATAACACAAAGAGAGGGTGTTGCTTCCTTTCTCTTTTGTGATTGAGGAAGAATACACTATTTTTGAAGATCAGTTTGAATAGCCAGAATGTTATGAGAATCATCAAACTAACCATTTCTTTTTCGACCCTATAGCTGATTACATGGAAAAAATTTACTATTCATATTTCTAGTTATATTTTCATCTTGAATATCAGTTACATCTCATGCTGCCTCGGTTATTTCAGTATCATGTTTATTTTTACTTCAAGCACAGTCAAGAGATTCAAGTGTCAGATAAGATAAATGACTGGCTTCATTGGAAGTTTCATGTTCCTTGAGCTACAAATGGAGATTGTAGCTAATAGGGTAGGTAGGAGTGTGTGAATAAGCTCAAAGTCGATTGAGAATCTTTTCAGTAGATACATATTTGCTTCTTCTGCAGTGATCATCAAGCTTGAGCTTGAGGAGAAGCTTTGCAAAATTTCAGATTTTTATTCTAAAGGATGGATAGCAGCACTGGAGCTACCGTTTCTTAGTGTACCACTGGGGCACACTATCCCTAGTGGAGCCATTTTTATCACCCAAAAATTCTCAAAACATCATTGTGTCAACTCTGCTTTTGGTCATGATTTCAAAGAGAACTAAAGGTCATTTTAGTCTTGATAAAAGGGTAAGTGATAGGGTTTGAAGTCTTAAAATGTCATCTTTCATTTCCAAATAAAGTCCTTTAGGTTCACTTCATGGTCAAATAGGTCACATTTTCCATTTATAAGTCATTCCATTAATTTTAGGGTTAAATTTTTGCAATCATACAAGAATCCGCAGTTTTGTAGCGCAACTAGTTCAAAAAAGGTGTTTGTGCTACAAAATTGTTGTGTATGCTCTTTTTTCTGTTTTTAGTAGTCAACTTCCAAGGGGGTTCCTAAGCAATAAAAAACTCATTTTGAAAACTGAAAGGGGTTTGTCTTTCTAACATACTTAGCTACAAAAACCTCTCTTAGGTTTTTTAAATTCATTATGAGGTGGGAGAAATTGATGACCCAACGTGAACTACAAAACCGCTGAAAGTCATTGAGAGAAAAACTTTGTTTTCTTGTTTTAGTAGTTCACTTCATGATCAGTTTCTGGACAAATGCAAAAGTATTCTAGAATTATGAAAGAGGTTTCTCTTCATAAAATATCTATATATAATAACCTCTCTCACTTTCCTCAAAAGTGTTAGCAGTTGAGAGAAAAAAGGGTTTTTTTGAAGCCATATTTTCAGAAATCAGAATTTTCCAATTTTACACATGTTGTTCAAAGACAGTATCTGGACAGTTAGGTCACGGATGAGCAGGTTTGATAACAATGTTGGAGGCATCATAAAGGTCGAAGAAATGGATTAGAAGCTGTCAAAGAATGTATTTAAGTCTTAAATAAGGTTGTTGAAACATGTTTTAGGAAATTCACTCCTATTTGTATTAGGACTCTTAAAAGACAGTTAGCTGTGAGTTTGTAATTAAGAGTTTGTTTTATGAGTAGATAGGTGTCAATTTTAGAAATTCGAATTCTCCTAAGGATGGATCATAGAATCCAAGGTTGTAGAGACTCTATATGAAGCATGAGGTCGAATTCCTCAAGGTTTGGCATTGGTATTAGCAAAAGAAGCTATGTTATGGGAGCAGACTGTGTGTTTTTCAACTTAATACAAAGATCAGTTTTACTACTCAAGATTCACAAGGGGTTTATGTGTTAGATGTTTCTATGGCATTTTCCAATTACTTATTTGCAGTTGTATGCCAATGTGTTACTTATAATTCATTGGAAAATGAACTAACTTCCTTCACATGCTTGTAGACTGTGTTTATTCACTGTGTTACTGTTTCACTCATAAACCTAAACTCCAAGTTCCTTGACTTCCATGTTTAGTTGATTATGATGTTTTGTTGAAGACTAATTTGACTCCATGGCCCAATAGATGTTTGCTAATTTGTAATTCAACCAGTTATACAATTTTGTCCATTTTTATGTAAATGCTAGGAAGGGACTAATATATATACAGAGGTAGTTTAACTTTTCTGAAGCTGAGATTCTCAATGTACTTCAGTGAGCTTTATCTTTTATCTTTGGTATGTTTTACTTCCATAGTCTTAACGCTTATTACTTAGAATTCATGGAGGAACATGCTCTGACTTCCTTTAAGTGTTAAACTATGGTGAATTGAGTTCTTGGGTCCTATCTTTGGATGTTTTTCTTCAATGTTTTAATACTTATTACTCAGAATTCATGGTTATTCATGCTCTGACTTCCTTTAAGTATTAAACTTTGATGAATAACTTTTAATACTTTCCTTTTGAATACCTTGATGTATCATTACTCATAATTCATGCCCACATGCTCTGACTTCTATGAACTTCAAGTTATTGAGACTTTCCTGAATGTGTTACTCTTTCATTGAGGTATATACAAGCCTCAGTTTTATAAGAAGAGCTATTTGTTATCTTTATCTCTGTCACTGACTCCATAGCCCAATGGTATCAAGTCTCCATATTTCAACCTATAAACATATAAAATCACAAACCATAGAGTTAGCCATCTATCTATATTTTTAATCAATATTATCAACCCTTGAGAGAGCCCTCTCAGGCTGAGGAGGTTAAGCCTCATCCAAAAGATTGGTTTGAAATAGTTACATTGATATTGACTTGATGAGTAGCCTATCAGGGTCTTATTTTGGTGATAACAGGTCGAGAAAGAGTCAGGGAAGAAGATCAAAGTCTTGAGAGGTGACAACGGTAGAGAATATGTCTCTCAAGATTTTAAGGACTTCTGTGTAGTGGAAGGAATTGAACGAGAGTTGACGACACCTCATAACCCACAACAAAATGGGGTGGTTGAGAGGAAGAACAAAACTATTGTAGGGGTAGCACGGGAAATGCTTCATGACCAAGGCCTACCACTTCACTTGTGGGATGAGGCATGCAACACAATGGTCTATTTGCAAAATAGAATCCTGCATCGCATACTTGGGATGAAGACACCAGAGGAAGCTTTCTCTGGTAAGAGACCAGATGTGGGTCACTTCAGGATCTTTGGCTTGTTGGTATATTTCCATGTGACAAAGGATGCATGGAAGAAACTTGAGCTAACAACAGAGTTGGGGATATTTGTGGGGTACACTGGTACACCTCACAGCTATCAGGTGTACTTGCCTACTAGTCGGAGGACAGTGGTTTGCAGAGATCTCAAGTTTGATGAGTAGAAGGCCATGTGAGTTTCCCTTGAGAGGGAGCTCCAACTACAATTTGTGGAGGAACTATTGGTTCCTAAGGAGGAGGAGCTTTAGGTTGATGAGGAGCAGCCACATGAAGAGGTTCTAGGAGTGGAGACATCCACTCAAGCAGAGTCTTCCAGAGATGGATGGAAGCACACAAGAGAAGCTGACAAATTGTTGGAGGATGCAAGAGAGAATTTGGGAGGACCATCTTCTCAGAGCAGACAGAGGAGCTCACCTGAGAGGTACACTGGATACATGGCCCTTGCTGGGGAATGTGTTGAGACCGAGACATATTTCTTTGAGGAAGCAGTGCAGCAGCCGATTTGGGTTGATGCTATGGTGGAGGAGTATGACTCCATAGTTCGTAACAGTGTTTGGGATGTGGTCTCAAGACCAAAGAACAAGCCAATTGTGAGTTCCTATTGGCTTTATAGGGTAAAGAAAGCTGCTGATGGTAGTGTGGAGAAGCATAAGGCAAGATTTGTTGTCCATGGATTTTCACAGGTCGAGGGGATTGACTATGATGAGAATTTTGCTCCTATCATAAGGTACTCATCTATCAGATCTATGTTGGCACTATCAGCATAGATGGGCTGGAATATCCATCAAATGGATGTGAAGACTACATTCCTCAATGGAAAAATTGAGGAAGAGGTGTACATAGAGAAGCCGAAAGGTTTTGAGAGCTTCGATCGTGAGTCACATGTGTGTCGACTCAAGAGAGCATTGTACAGGCTGAAGCAAGCACCTCATGCTTGGTACAACAGGATAGACAACTACTTCACCAGGTTGGGCTTCACAAAGAGTGAAGTGGATGCAAACCTGTACCACATTGTGGTGAAAGGTAAGATGTTGATCATCGTTCTTTATGTTGATGATCTCATATTGGCTAATGATGATAAGTTGGTCATGTCTTACAAGGAGGACCTTGCAAGAGAATTCGAGATGAAATACATGGGTCTCATGCATTACATCCTTGGCATGAAAGTGTGGCAGAAGGATGGGGATTTGTTTGTGTCTCAGGGCAAGTATGCCAACGAGATACTCAGGAGATTCCACATGGAGAAGTGCAAGCCCATGCAGACTCCTAGAGCAGGTAACTGGAGGAAGGAGGATGCTACTTCAAGGGAAGTAGTGGAAGCTACTATGTACAAGTAGCTTGTGGGTTCACTGATGTACTTAGTGAACACATGACCAGATTTGAGCTATGCGGTGAACCAGTTGAGTCAAGTGATGGTTCAGCCTACCAAGATGTTTTGGAAGGTGACAAAGCATGTATTGAGATACCTCAGAGGCACATCTCAGTATGGATTATGGTACAGACAGATAGAGGGAGTGAAGCTACAAGGCTTCACTGATGCAGATTGGGAAGGGAGTTCATCAGATCAAAAAAGCACATGAGGAGGGATTTTCAACCTTGGGTTATCGACAGTTTCTTGGTATAGTAGGAAACAGAGGTCGGTTGCACTCAGCTTGGCAGAGGTAAAATGCATGGTTGCAAGTCAGGCAGCATGTGAGGCCATCTAGATGCGGAAAATACTAATTGGTTTGTTTGATCAGAGGATGGATCCAACTGTGATCTATTGTGATAATCAGAGTTTTATCAAACTATCTAAGAATCCAGTTTTCATGATGGGTCCAAGCACATCGACATATGGTATCATCATTTGAGAGACTATGTAGCGAGGAGGATCATGTTGCTGCAGTATATTTCGATAAAAGAGCAAGATACTAATATTTTGACAAAGGCATTGTCAAAATGTAAAGTCGATTTCCATGGAGACATGATTGGGGCGGCAGATAATCCCTTTCTTGTTGAGAGGGAGTGTTGAAATATTGCAACAAGAATATCTTTCAATTTAATTTGTCATTGAATTAAATTGTGAATTAAAATTGAATTTAGTCTTAACAACTACTTGGAAATAATTAATTAATTTATTTTAAATTTGAGACCTCTGTGGTGTAATATTTTTGATTCAGAAATCGGAGATTCCAGTTAGGCGTCTTTCTGAAGTCATGCAAGAGTTATCCCTTAAATTAAGGAAGTTATCCCTTAAATTAAGGAGATAAGATTGAGTTATATTTGAGTTGTAATTAGTTAACTCAGTTTACTAAGTTAAGTCCAGTTAAATTAGTTCCAAAATGTTTGAGGAACTAAGAGTTAGTTAATGGTCATTTGATGCATTAATGCATCCAACTAGTGCTAGTCCAGTTAATTGAAGATTCCCTCATTAGAAACTCATGCATGTCTATTCTGAGAAAGACCCAGTTGAGATTAATGTCAAGGATAGTGTAATATCAGTTGCATGTGTTTTCTCATGGAGAAAACTAATGCATGCAGTCAAGGATGTAGGCCTTGAGGATTGCACAATTTTGGAGGAAGTGTTCCACTTGGTTGAAGGAAGATCATCCCAGAGGACCAATGCAAGGAAGTAGGAAGTAGAGAGGAAGGCTTGAGAGAAGCCAAGATTTCATGTGAGCATCTGTGAGGATTGTATTGAGAGCTAGCTAGCTGTGAGAGCTAAGGATTTGTATAATTCCGATGTATTTCAACTATATGATAATACAATAGTTTGGGGTTTTGATCTGAATATTTACCCAAAGTATTTTCATGTGTATTGTGCATTGATTCTTCTTCTTCTGGTTATATTTTTCAACTCGATCTTTAAGATTCCGCAAATTGATAGTAGAAGTAGGTTATACTATTCTGCTTTGATTTATATTGCATTATCAAGT
>APFE030039271.1:39783-73088 GCA_000404065.3 Pinus taeda | reverse complement strand
TCATACCTATTAAGATTTCTCAGCCTCCTCCCGATTTCTATGGCCTCCCTAAACTTCTGGTTTTGAAAGTGAGCTATCTTAGCAATAACCTTGGCCTCCTCAATGCATATATCATGCTTATTATTCTATTCGTGCTCTGCTAAGGTTGAAATTAGGGTTCTCCCATGCTTGATGTCAGTTGCGTGCTCATGAATCCTCTTATTAATAGAGCACCTAATTTCACCAACATAGGGGGTCCCACACGAATATGGAATAACATAAACACCTTTCATGTCCTTGGGTTCAATCGGGTCTTTAACAGATATTAGGGAGCTATGAATGATGTTGAGGGGTCTAAAGGTAGAGGGTACATTATGCTTCCTGAGGATTCTCACAATCCTGTTAGTCGTCCCCTGGATGAAAGGGAGATGCACCCCTGAGGCTCGATCTATGGGGTCTTTCCTAACCTTGGGACCTATTCCAGCTTTGAGGAAAGCTTTCAGGCCTTGGTTCCTAGTATAACCATTATTAACAAAACACTAGAAGATGGGATTTCTCTTTATCAAGGTTCTCCTCATTAGAGATTCTCAGCGCATGAGTGGCAAGCTTGTTGAGAACACCCCATTTTTTAGAATGGAAATGATGAGAGTTTGCATGAAGATACTGCTCAGTATGAGTTTTCTTCTGAAACACCTTGTGGGAGAAAGAACCATCATCCTTATTCGAAATTAGAACATCAATAAAAGGCAAGCACCCATCAACTTCCTGCTCCATCGTGAACTTTATGGAGGAGGATTGATTGTTGAGATGTTGAAAAAACGGATCTAACTCATCCTGGTCATGAGGCCAGATGACACCAGTATCATCCACAAAGCGTTTCCATAGCTTGGGCAGGAGTCAGGCTGATGCTAAATCCTTGGATTCAATGTCTTCCATAAAAAGATTAGCAACAACTCGGGACAGGGGGGAGCCCATGGCCATCCTACATGTCTGCTCATAGAATTCCCCTTCAAATCAGAAAAAAGTAGAGGTAAGAAAAATCTGTACTAAATGAGCAGTATAAGGGTCAGTGAGGTGATTGATGAAAGAATGAGCTCTGATGCATCAAATAAATAAGTTTTGAGCTCATGATGCGCATGCCACAAATCTAGGAAAGAGCGACACTTGGATGGAAGTTTCTAAATGAACTTTTCATGTAACCTATGGCTGTTAAAAATAACTCCCTGATTCATGGGATGCCTTTTGCATGTTGCCTTTTGCTATTCCGGAAAAAAGAAAGGCATGCATGCAAGTCAAGTTTCCTCGGCCTTGGGTGGAACTGGTCAACCAGACTGCTTATGCATGCAGCCGCTCAACTGCTAGAAGGAAATGCACATTTTTGGCTGGGAGTTAGGCTGGCTTCCCAAAATATTTGTGCCATTTCTGGGCAGAGAAACTGACTGTTGCCCGACTTGTGCAAATTCTGGGCTGAGCAGCCCTGCCGTAGAAAATTGAGCAATTTTCACTTTAAGGGTTGACTGGCAGAATTGTGCAATTCTAGAGCCCAACAGGTTGCTAGACATGATTGCACAATTTCTTGAGGGAAGGCTGGCTACCCTCCATAAATGCACAATTTCTTGGGGGAGCTGCTCAGCCTCCTTCCAGACTAAGTCTAGATGAACAACCTATGAGAGGAATGCATCAAGTTGTGATCGATCGACTTCCTCTGTGCAAACAAAATATTGAAGGTTGTGTACTTGATGAAGCAAGACAAGGTGCTGTGAAAGGTTGGTAGGGAGGCTCCAAAACGAAGCTAAGGAAAAATTTTGGAGGGTAGTTGTAACCGATACAACATTACTTTCTCAAATTTGGGCAAGATCCTAAAATTATGGAAAAACGGTCTCTTTTTATAAAACTGCCTCAAAGACCCTTGTGTAAATTTTAGACCATTGTGAATCTTGGTAAACAATTTTGGTTCTAGATAACTTGTTATACTGGTAAAAAACCCATATTCTCATATTTATGAGATTCTCCTCCATCATCACACAAATCGAGGTCAAACGTGCCAGTTTGGAAACTGTGCAGATTTTGAGCAAATTTGTTGATTTGCTTCTAGAGACCCACATGTGTGACTTGGGTGCAATCCAACTCATGGGAAGGTGTTAGAACATCATTTTGAACAAAAAAATTTCTCAGATTTTCCTGAAAATGTGCTGATGTACAAAAGCCCCAAATCGGTGCAGGAATGCTAGTGGGGGAGTGTTGGTGCAGGAACATAACTAGGTGCAATTAATAATTGATGCATGTGTAACTTTGATCGTGATTTCATATGCCTTCTTGAAAAAACACAAGCACCATCATCAGTAATCATTTTGATGTAAATATTATTGAAATAAAGGAGATAGGTTAAATAATGAACGCTTACGTGATCATGCTCCAAGTTTAAGCTACTAGCCCAACAATTGTACAAAATAATAGTGATAACAATTAAAACTATGACTAAGCATAGGGTGAGAATGTGAATTAAACATGACAATTTCGGGGCCTAACAATAAACCTGTGAATTTAAATAAAGGTGTAGACAACTTTGCCAATGTTGGGTTATCTTTCCCTGCTATTTGTGTTTTATGTATCAATTGCAGGAACTCATTATTTGGGTTCTCCTTTCCTGTTGTTTGTGTTTTATGGATCAATTCTAGGAAGACATTATTTGTTCTTTGGTAGGTGAACCCGTTAACTCTATTATTTTTTTTTGTTCAGGTGAACCATATAAGTCTATTCTTCCTCCTCCCCGAAAACAAGTCAGAGTTGCTAACACTTTATAAAGTAACTAATTCCACTCAAAATGTGTTGAACCTTGATATAAGAAAATTTCGAAGATGAAAAGCAAGGAATTGTGCAGTAACTTGTATCTCCTTTGATCTTCTTTACATACAAACCAAAAATTTCAAAGATGAAAAGCAAGGAACTATCTTAATCCACCTTACATACAAACTAAAAATTTCGAAGATGAAAAGCAAGGAATTGTATAGGTAAATTTCATCCTTTAATCCACTTTACATACATATCAAATGCTCAAATTGGGATCATGAAAGTGCAGAAAAGCTAAATTGCTTCATTGGGTTCCTTTGTAATTGGGAATGGCCATGACACGCAGATGAGTTTTTTTTAAAAGAGTTGTGCTAAAGTATGTATTAAAGAGGAAATTCGGAGATTTAACTTGGTTATTCTCTATTTATCAATGTTTAAAGTAATTTTGTTTCACTAACCTTTCAAAAAAACATTTGCTATTCATTATGCAATGCCACACTATTTATATTAATCCGATAAGACCGATGTACATTGTAGTCTCCATATACTTTGACTGGTATAAACAACTTTGACTAGTATACACAATTTTGTTGTATTTTGTGATTACTGATAAACGAACGTTAAATTCTAAAAATATATTATTCCATTTTATTAATCTATAGTATGAATCAAAAAACATGTATACAATCATCTGTATTTCTTAGAATAAGAAACCATGTTATAATCTTTTTACTGTTTTTTTAAGTGTTGGAAGGCAAAGTGTGGCCCGTTGTAATTCATTTACTTTTGATTTATAATGAAATGATTTTGTTTTGGAGATTTAATGAAGTTTTGAGTCTTATTTGTCCCTGCCCTTCGGGCTGGCAGGGACTATAGTAATCGGTTTTAACCGATAGTATTAGTTCGACACAGAAATCCATAAATATATTTCAGTTTAAACCAAAGTTTGCCAGTGAATTTTATTAAATTTTATATTTGCCGATACACGCATCCAATGGCAGGAAAGATCGTCTTATTTGGCCTCATTACGAGGTATACGATCTCAAAACTTAGGCAAATTTTCGGAAATCATTTCGCTAATTGGTACAAGTTCGCGTCAGTGAAGTAATGCTATCTTTACGATAGCATTAGTTCGTTAACATTTAATGTTAATTGGCTTAATTGGGTAACATTAAGGATCGCCTAAGTTACGTTGGGGACAGATGTTATCCCTTATAGGTTGCCATTCAACAGATATGTGGTGTAGGTGTCAATCTCCTGTCCTCTCTTCATTCCGCTCAAGCATTTAAATCGCTCCATCTTTGTGCTCCATCTTTGTGCTCTGGCCTATCCTTTCACTGCTCTGCTTCTTTTCTGAGCCAGATTTAGAGGTCTCTCCATAGTGAAGATGGCGTTGCCGCCGAACCCTTGCAGCTGAGCTCTGATTCTCTCTATTTCATATCTGGTACGGTTTGTCACCCGAGTTAAATACCAACTGCAAGATCTGGATCTGTACTGGTTTCGGATTCCATCTGGCCTTTGATTCCCGCCGGCTCCTCTCCTCATTCTCTGATGAGGTACCTGCACAAATTACAGTTGTCAGAGCTTTGTTCATCTAATTGCACATCTGAAATCTGAATATGGGACATAAAACGTTATGCTACATTTATCTGTGGCAGAAGTCCTATTCTTTCTATGAATCGCAGGTTCTGCTGGAGACAAGGTATCCTAGGTACTCTGCCAAACTTATTTTTCTGACTCATTCCGAGGTGCCTATTGACTCTATGCAAAAAGGAAGGTATCCGAGGTTCGATGGTTTCATCTTAGCCTATTCAACCATGATTAGCTTGTATATTTCTGTGTTTGTATTGCTCCGTTTCCGTTTTATCTGTTCAATCATTATTAGATTGTATATTTCTGTGTTTTCTTTTTTGGGTGCACCCTATTTTGTTTTTCAATTTTTATCTTCTTGATATCATAGCAAGATCATTTGCAGGGATAGAAAAGAACCTATAATAGGTCGGAGTCCATAAAAATGGAGAGGTACTGGAAATTTGAGTTCAATTCATTTGTGACATCATCAAAATCTTCGTCAGGTAATATTTTCCTATGCATTTATTTTGATATCTCTATTTGAAATGATGTTTTATATTCTGTGAGATAAATTAGATTTTAAAATCAACCATAATTTTTTAATATACTTCAACACATTTAACATTCATCTTTCAAAATTAGGTGACGCCCGGCTTAAATTCAAATATCACAAGCAAGAAATAGGATTTAGACTTATGAAACTTATTAGGATTTAGACTTATGAAACTTACCTGGTGAACGGCTCGTCTTTCCTTTTGCAGGGATCAGTGCTGCTCATTTTACTGCTGCACCTGCTGTTTCTCCTGTGGCCGCTAATGATTCTCGTGTTGTCGCTGCCGAGAGTTCCTCCGCCCTGTGACCAATGAAGGAAAGAAAGGTGGTGGCTCGCAGGCTACTCTCTTCCCTCTACCTGTAATCTCATTTTCGCAGGTAATTCTCTTCCCTCTCCCTTCGATCTCAATCTCATTTTCGCAGGCAATTCGCTTCCCTCTCCCTTCAATCTCATTTTCGTTTTGAAGCCGTGAACTAACTCGTTGGCCGCTGGCAGAGGCAGAGGCAGAGACAGAAGAAGCGAAAGAGCCAATTCTGTGCCTGGAACTTCTACGGGGAGGGGAAGAGGGAGCCTCTGCTGCTTCCTCCTCAATGGACACACCATTTCCACCATGGAAACCCTCTTCTACCTCTACGATTTCCTCATTTTTGGGTTTATTAACCAAAGCACTGCGAGCTCGAGTCAAGGGAGCCACAAATTCATTTTCACATTCATACTCACTCTCAGTATCACCGTAATCATCATCAAATTCTTCAACTGTCCGTTTACCCCGCCTATTTCCTTCTCTTCCCCGCCTCTTTCCTTCTCTTCTCTTGTGCTGAAACAGAAAGCCCAATTACTTACATGCAAATAAAGAAACTATCTGTATATACATAAAGACATAGCACATACTTCTACCTCCACCTGTTCTTCCCCCGACTCGAACTGTTCTTCCCGCGACTCGAACACAGCATCTGCCAAAACTCTGTAACTTTCGGCCTCAAGCAAGCATATAGAAAAGATCCCATCAATGAAATTCCACTAAAAACTAGGAAATGTAAGCTGTCATATAGAAAAAACGGTAGCCTTTTACCCTACACAACAGAGAAATTAAATTCTACCAGATTGCCTGGAGTTCTGCCAAAATTTTAGAAGCCGGTGAGGAAAAGGAATTTGCATATGAATTGTTAACAAAATTCTACCCCAGCAAGACTAAATTTGGTAGTTACGACAAGCATTGAACCTCCACCTGTTCTTCCCCCGACTCGAACTGTTCTTCCCGCGACTCGAACACAGCATCTGCCAAAACTCTGTAACTTTCGGCCTCAAGCAAGCATATAGAAAAGATCCCATCAATGAAATTCCACTAAAAACTAGGAAATGTAAGCTGTCATACAGAAAAAACGGTAGCCTTTTACCCTACACAACAGAGAAATTAAATTATACCAGATTGCCTCCTGCTGGATCCTCCACCGGGAACAGAAGCAGAAGAGGAGAGGAAAACCTGGGCGCGACGGAGTTGAAATACTGGAGCAGTCCAGGTTGCGAAATAGAGAGTTCGATACCTTCGGCGGGCTATATCGCTCTTCAAGGTGGACGGGCACGTGTAATACATGCAGGTGCTGGTTTGTTTCACCGTCTAGAAGCTTGAAACTAAGTTATGAAAAACAAAGTAAAACACACTATGACCAATTTATGAAAAAACGGCTCACATCGTGGCAAAGGGGGCCCTCCTGGTGGTTGCTTCTCATTCGACTCGGTTGTTATTATGGCGCTGTTAATGGTGGATTCAAGTTGGGCTACTCATAGAAAGGTGCTGAGCAAAAGTGATTCCAGCGCTTCACCGATATTCAATGTCATGGACTACGATGCACATGCCGGCGGTTTAAAAGATGATCGGACGGTGAATATATTTTAATCCATTATATAGATTCAATATTCATTTGATATTTTTGTTGTAAAATTTGATGCACTCCGCATATACACATACATTAAAGCTAAATCTCCCTTTACAAACGGCTTCGGTCGGATATGTCGGTCATGCTTGGATTTTGTGACATTGTTTTTGGACAATTTGATGGTATCCTGAAGTTTTCTATTTAGCCACTTTTTAAAAGGTAGTGAGCTTGGTATCGACTACTCAAGGGACATCACGCTTCCTTGCCATAGATCAATTGGTATATGTTACATGTTATCTACGAAGATCATCTCATCGTAATCATTTTAATCACCTTGGTGATTATGTCTCATATTTCATAATATGCAATTTACAAAAGAATGGCCATTAAATAACACCCTCTCCTCATCTTGATGAATAGAGCACACTCTCATCCATCCTTAAATTTGTCTTTCTTGAATGGTTCTACCATTCCATCTACTTGTGGGTGGTAGTATGTTTTCTTATGAATCTGGTAATTATATTCTCAAAAATAAACTTGGCCATAGTTTTTGTCAGACATTATTTGTAGGCGTAGCCTTGGCCCAGCGTGTCAGGTAATCTGCAGGTCTGATAATACGTTGCATCATTGAAAACTATATCGATTGGTTGATGAGATTAATAAAATCT
Organism: Pinus taeda; assembly: GCA_000404065.3. Taxonomy (NCBI): domain Eukaryota; kingdom Viridiplantae; phylum Streptophyta; class Pinopsida; order Pinales; family Pinaceae; genus Pinus; species Pinus taeda. The sequence goes on along the minus strand of APFE030039271.1, from coordinate 65,649 downwards.
ACCAGCAAACGTTGGAACGACTCACCGACCACCATCGGTTGCACCGACATTACGTCGTGTTTGTCCCACTCATTAACACCGACCCCATTGCTTGGCAAAGTCTACCGGGTTTGTAAAAAAAAACTTTAAACCACAACCTTGCATGCAGAACATTCGTCGTCGTAGTGCTCCCCCCGTATCTGTAATGTGCATCCAAGAGTATTGGCAAGTGCTCATGCTCCATCGCACATCGATAGTGAACTTTTACAACTCTCTTGCAGTAAGCTATAAATTAGCAATGCATACCACCAATTGTTGGGAGGCAGTGGGCCCGCACCTTTTTAAATTAATACCGTACATTTGACAGAACTCTTAGATTTTAGGAAAATTCCCTCCCACGGTCTTTATCTGTGTTTTATTCACTAGGAATAAATATTTTTTTGCTCTGGTAACGGCCAAAGCTATGTGCCGACAGCTAGTTAAATCCTATTCCTTCAAAATTATTATAAATAAAATAAATTTTAGCATGGCACTCCAGTCGATACAAAGCGAGAATTAACTGAATTTGCATCTAGAACATGAATAAGCTCTGTGACTGGAGGTTCTGAAACTAGCTATGACTTTCCTCAAACGGACTTAGACGCTTCTATAGGTGCTGCCGGGTAAGCTGGTTCCACTCAATACGGTACTGTTTATTCTCCTGCTGTCTTCGCTGCGGGTTATTACACTACTCTACATGCAATGAGCTCTGTCTCTATAGGTTGTGGATATGGATTCACCTATCAGACTAGAGATGATCCAACTCAAACTTGCTGAACTGGATCTGGATCTGCTACGATGTTTGTCCCTGCTCTCGCTTCTGCCTTTGAATCACCTGGCTCTGAATCCGGAAATGGAACCGAACGAAGGGAATCATTCTACTGACGAAAAAGAAACCTTTGCCCATGTTTATGGCTTTGATACCACCCATGCGGCGTGCTCTGCCTCTTATCCTGATGGTAAGACTCGGTCGGTCATCGACTGGCTTTGAAACTGGTGCTGCTGGATCTCCGGCTGGAAGCTATACAACTACGCTGGAACTAGCTCAGATGCTGGCTCTCTTAATGACTTGCATAATCAATAGAAGAAACTGCGTCACCTTGCTCCCCCTGCTACGGACATCGTGACCGATTTCTCACGCCCCTCAAACTTGAATAAAAACCAATGTGCCTAAACTGCGTCACCTTGCTCCCCCTGCTACGGACATCGTGACCGATTTCTCACGCCCCTCAAACTTGAATAAAAACCAATGCACAGGCACAGGGGAGGCTGCTGGTGGCTGGGGAGGCTGCTGGTGGCTGGGCCAGCTAGGCAGGGACTAGCTGCTATGCAGCCTCTCTTGTTTAAGGTTTGGAAATCATGGATGGTAATTTGTTTTTGGAAGTTGTGAAACACTTTGCTTTGGAAGATAAGGTGGGCCAATTGTAATTCATTTATTATTGATTTATTATGAAATGAGCTTTTTGGAGATTTAATGAAGTTTTGAGTCTTATTTAAGTTTTGGAAATCTTGGATGGTAATTTAGATAAGTTGTTTTTTTTATTGGATGGATAGAAAGAGATTTGAATCTTGATGTAGTGGTTCACATAATAATTTATAAACGAAGTTGACCAATTAAGTTATTGCCATAAGTGATAACTTAGATAAGTTGACTACTAGAAATGAATATGGTTTGTTTTTCTCAAAGGTATTTTACAAAAAGTATATAATATTGTTTTATGGTTTTGGGTAGATTAATATGATTTAGGATTTTCGAGATATTTTGAAAGGAAATAGTAATTTGATATATTGATTTTTCCTTTAAAATTTTAGTTAAGGAAATAGATTAAATTTTACATTTTTCAAAAGTGTTTTTATATTTTATAATTATAATTGGGTTTGAAAATTAATATTTATTTTTTTATTTATGAAATAAATTAAATTTATTATATATAATTTGGTAAGCTACTTTTCTTTAGTCCTATTATCCCCCCGATCAGGGTGGATTAGAGTGACTTCCTCTAAGGATGCCTAACAAAGCACCAATCACTGTCTATCCACACCCCATGGATTTCAATTTTATAATAAATATGTATGGAATTTAATATTACTTATTTTCTTTTTAAAGATTTTTTAATCAAAGAAATATATTAAAATTTGATATTTATGATTGGAAAATACTATCACGGGGGAGGGGTGAATCAATATTTTAAATTGTTTGTTTTTGCTCAACTTAAACGTCTTCTTTTGCAGTTAATGATTTATGTTTGTGGTCAATAGTTATTGAATTCCTTTTGCAGATTTCAAGGAGAAAGGTTCCTAGATTTGTTTACCAAAAATTCAAAGCATTCACCCAACATGCAAGAAAACACATGAAGGCACTAGATATAAGTTGAAACCCCGAAGGGAGAAAACCATGAACTTTATGCTGTAAGTGATGTGAAGGCAAGTTACTACTCCTTTTTACATCAGAATTTTTGTAGACTTTGACCACCTCAAACGAAGCTCAAACTCCCACAAGTTTTCTGCAGACTACAACCCATAAGAAGCTCCTACCTCAAAAGGCTACAACCTATTCCTTTTCAAACTGCAACATAAAAAAGAATAGAAATTTCTCACGTCACAAATGTTGGTTACCTCATAGACAATTATGTTGTCAAGTTTTCTGATGAACTACTTCTACTTTTCACTTTTCTTCACCTCTACTATTGCTTATCCATTCTCTAATGCAGAATCCTTCCATTAAAAAAAAGGATGTTTTTCATTCCACATTGTGTGTTTTATAAGCAATCCGTCTTGGTTGTTTGTATTCTTTGGAGGAATATGAAATGAAGCATAGTCTCTTGAACTTCCAAAATTGCTCACAACCTTGTCTTTTCATTTTCAGTTCTGAAAACTATTTGTAATATAATATAGAGCCGAACTAATAGTTCATTCAGTAATAGTTACAAGACATAAATCAAATTTGGATTATCTACAATTTCTGTTCAAACAAATATATGTATTTCATCTTTTGTCTCAATTTTTAGCCTTCACATTGATTAGCACAGCCTTTGCACTTCACATCAGTTTCAACCTTTTATATTCAACATTCAACATTTATGTACACTTTCCATTCAACATAATTTATCGCCAATGTGCTTAGTGACATCAATAACATTTATCAACATTAATCAATTAGCTTAATCTTAACATCAATTCCAATATTGCCAACAATATCCCCCTTTGGCATTGATGACAACTCATTCATCCTCCTCCTTTTGTCCTGAACGATATTTCTCCTTGATGGCCATAGCCTCTGCTTGTTTCTCATTACTGCCCATAACCTGTGCTTGTTTTTCATTGCTCGCCATAACCTATGCTTACCTCCCCCTTTGACATCAACTAAAAAAGGTTATAGATGTCTTGTAGCCTATAAAAGAGTCCTTCGTGTAGCTATCATCATTTCATTAATGTTCTATAACATGAAATGTCTTGTTCTGCATAAACAATGTTGACACTATCATTGAATGAATGCCACTCTAAAATGAATGTTGTTCTATATGACATATACACATTATAAGAGGGGTGCAAAATATTGTTGTGAGAACACTCTATATTGTTGCGAGAACACTGTGTAAAATATTGTAAAACACTATTGAGAGAACACTTTGTGTAACCATCCTCAATTATATATTCTACAAGCATAGAAAGAGCACAATGTAGATTCCAATATTCTATTGTCATTTGTTTCAAATGAGTCTCAAGACTGAGTAACACAGTAGTCCTTTCAAAGACTTGTTTGCCATGAGCAGGCTCAATGAATTTAGCTTCAAGTAAAATTCTATAAGGCTACATCATAAGGACTTCAACAATGTTGCTTTTATAAGACTTTAGGGCTCTTTAAGAACATTTTTTTCCAATCAATTTTAACAAGTATCTTCCAAAGGATGACTCCAAGATCTCCAATGAGTACAAACAAATTCCCTAACATATGCTTCAGGTTGGTTTCATGAGGCCGTTTCAATGGTTTCCAATGTTATTTCAAAGCTCCATAGATGTCTTTAGGGAATTCTCTAAAAAGTGTCTTCAGAGATGTCTTCAAGAATGTTGCTTCAACAATGTTTTGAATCTAAAAGGTGTTGAAAAAGAAACTCTAACAAAGAGTTAGGTCTGCACAAGTGTTCAAGAGGGTAGCTCCAAAGAAACTTTAAATCTCCACAACACGTCTTCTCTTATTATAATTTCTAGCCAAGTCTACCATAATTGAGCCTTCACCTCTCCTTAAATAGGTCTCTTTGTTTGGTCATGAAGGAACCTTACTTCAAAATAATATGAAAAATAAGCCCTAAACATTATTTGATCAGACTTGAAATTTTGTTTTAGTAAAACTTTGGATAGCCACAAAAGCAAGCAACAAGCTATCTCAAAAGTGTTGTAAGAAAGCCAAAAAAATTCCTCAAATGACATCAGGCAACAAGCTATCTCAAAAGTGTTGTACGAAAGCCAAAAAAATTCCTCAAATGACATCTTCAGGTGGTGTGAAACCTCTCCTCATTTTCTCCTCATTTTTTACCTGACTGAGTTTATTTTGGAGCAAATTTCTTCATGAAATCATCCACCAAACGCTTTAACTACTCAAATAACGGACTTGAGTTGTATGACAAGACTGTTGGAAACCATACCTTTTCCAAAGTGAATATAACCAAAAAAATAATGACATACAATATGTGGTGGCATTTATTAAAGAACGCTAGTGACTTGAACTCAGGTTTCCATACCTTTTCCAAAGTTAATACAGCCAACGAAATCATGACATATAATATGTGGTGGCTTTTATTAAAGAACGCAGGTGACTTGAACTCAGGTTTCCATCCCTTTTCAAAGTGAATATAACCAAACGAAATCATGGCATACAATATGAGGTGGTATTTATTAAAGAACATTGGTGACTTGAACTTGGGTTTCCATACCTTTTCAAAGCAAATATAACCAATTGAAGTTATGGCATATAATATGCAGTGGTATTTATTAAAGAATGTTGGTTACTTGAACTCGATCCAGTAGTGGCATAAGTCTATTACCTCATAAATCAATGCAAACAATGTGCAATGAGCAATTGAAACCAAGGCGAATATAACCAAGTGAAAAAAATTGACATTTAGATTCTATGTGAACCATTGAAACCCATGTCAAGAGAACAAAAAAAAATGTAGTTTTCACTTTGTTATCTTGAGAAAACCCTTTGTGTTGGAAATGGCATAATTGGTAGTTATTCTTGGCAGCCAACATCTATTGTCAGGCACCTTCATTCTTAGGCCACACCAACTGGAAAATAAGTAGAAGTACTAGATATATTTCACAAAGTCAAAGAATCCAGGTAGTTCTCAGGTTCGATAATAAGCATTAGAAGGAGTTATATCAACGTCCCCTTCAATGTCACCATCAACGTATTATTTCCTTTGCTCGCACGAAACTTTCTTGCATCAAGATTGGTTAAATGATAACGCTTCTAAAAAATAACAAGGTTGCCCCAAAATAATGACGTTGCTCCGCAATAACAAGGCTACAATAAAAAATAACAAGGTTGTTCTGAAATAATAATAATAATGTTTCTCTACAATAACAAGGATGCAATAAATAAAAAGGTTGCTCCAAAATAATAATGCTGCTCTACAATAGTAATGCTACGTCATAACCTGGACACTGTATCATGCATGAGCTGGGTCACCATATCAAGGTATCATGCATGAGATGGTCATTGTAATGTATCACGAAATAATAATGTTGCTACTTCATGACCTGGCCATTGTAACGTATCACACATGAGTTGGAGGTAACGTCTATAATGCCTAATAGATAAACCATTGATATTTACACTGTCAATACTATATAAGGGACTTTCATCACTTATTATTACGTTTTCTGACTCCTAACATTTATGCTCCATTCATGTTTCTTTCTCTTGAGTTACATATCTTGCAGCTATTCATAGAATTCATTTTGGGAGCACAATTCTCTTTTGATTCCCATTTCCTTCTTGTTATGAGGAGTACCAATGACAGAGAAAATATTATACCACTAACATGCCATGTAAGAGCTTCCAAATAGTTGGCATACGATGAATATTTCCACCATTATAACACCCATCGCCCACATATAGAAGCCAAGGAGGAGTTCTGATGCTCGATAGGGACATGTCACAACATACGGTTCTTGTGGCCTTCCGAAATCAGAAATTTTAATCACTTTCCCACTCACCAATATGTTCTGTGGTTTTAGATCGTGGTGACAATATTTGTGATGGAGCATGTGCACCAGCCCTTGAAGAATTTGAAATAAAATGTTGCATAGCTCTGATTTGACAATATCTTTGATTGTGTAGTGCGCCAGCCCTTGCGCAATCTGAAACCAAATGTTGCACACATTGTTCTCTAGGACAGGACGGTCTCTACCTCTTTTGATGATGAGCTTTGCCAACTCGTAGTTTGTATGGTCAAATACCATAAACACTTTTTTTTTTTGGGTCTCATAACCTATTGCAGCCCAATTACTATGCAAGATTTCTTGAATTTTTTGTTTTCTTTTGTTTTCGTTTTTTTAATGCCCAAGAATTGCATGTTCTATTTGAATTTGAATTCTATGATTGAAAATAGTTATAAGCTTTTGAAGTATTTAATTTTCATTTGAAACCTCATGAGATGGTGAATCCTTATCTGATATTATCTTCAACTATATTGTTGGTGTTTTTAAAGAGGTTTGTTTTATTGAGGATACATATACTTAACTCTTCTTGCATCCAAATATTTGTGTTTGGAATAACAAAGCTGAAGGATTTAAAAAAATCCTAGTGATGTAGTGAAATTGGTAAAATATTTGATTAGTTGTTGGAATATAATTCTTCACATGGAGATTGCCAATGATTAAGTTATGGTGTAGATCTCATGATTCTTCATGATGAATGCATCTGATTGATGTTTTCAGCCCTTGGAGAATGTGATTTGATTTCTCACTTTGATGATGCTTTTGTTCTTGTTGCTTCTTTAATTGCTTCAAATTCTTGACATGTTCATATGCTTTGTGTTCCTCTTCATTACTCCTTACACCCCCTTAGATGGTGCTCAATTTCATATACTCACACTGTTTTAGGTTCTCTTTTTGAAGTCATATTAGTGAACAAAGCCTAGCTTGCTTCTTAGATACTCAAATGGCTCTTTAGAAACGGGTTTTGTAAATATGTCTCCTATTTGTTCCCTTATGGGTATGTACTCCATTTATGATCAGGTGCTTAGTATTTAGCTCAAAAAATGAAAGTTATCAGATTGGCTCGAAAATTGTACAACTACATCTGTCTCATCAAGATGATCCCAACGCAATTCATTTCACTAAAAACATAGTCCAAATGAAGGAGAAAACAACTGTTGTTCATTTTCCTAAATAGCTAAAAAAAATTGCAGAATGGGATAGAATGATGACATGGAAGCCCAGTCAGCACTCGAGTCAGCAAGGGGAATCTTCTTGAGTTTTCATTGGGGCTATGACAAGTGCCACCTCTAGATTCTCTAGTTTGGTTGTGTGAAGGTGAAATTGCCTAAGTGGTCCTCAAGTGAAATTTGAAATTATTATATATAATATAATTATATATATTATATATATATATTTAAATAATTAATTTAATTAAATCCCAAAATCCACATATATCTAAACTATATATGGTGGCGCATTTAATTTCTTTTATACATATGGTCAAGTTCGAACTTCATATCCCAAAGGTATTGCATATAAATTCGGTGGGCAAAATGTGTATGGGACGGCCGGGTTTGAATCCATGACCTCCCCCTCCCAAACTCCATGCATTACCAATGAACCATGGCTAGTTTCTGTAAATGGTGGCCACAAAAATATATTTAAGCTTACAGTGGATCCAATGGCATGAGGGAAGGGAGCCAGCCCTGTAGGCCAACCCCCTCTCCATACGACCAAGCTTTAAAAACCAAGGGCGAGCGCTAAGCGCGCCCCTCATCCCGCTTAATGGTTAATTAATACCAGTTAACATTAATTAATATGAATATTAAGTTGGCAGATATTTTGGAGGGAGCACCAAATTCGGTAGAGCTACTAGTTTGGGCGGTGCTAAGTGGAGCCTCCTCTAGATTTAGCGGGGTTTCCTAGGGAAAAATTAAATGAAGCATATCTTGCTCAATTTTCTACCAATTTTGGGAAATGAATAGTCAATTTTGGATGATTTCGACCTTTTGAAGACATTGGTACATGTTTGAAAGGCAATAGAAGACTTCTATGGGTGATTTTTTCCCATAGGGAAGTTCATGGAAGCCTAGAGCCACTAGGGAAGGGGGTCGTATCCAGAGCAACCAGAGTTAATTTTCAGAGATATAATAGTCATTTTTGGTTAATTTGGACATTTTAAACACATTGGTGTAGGTAACAGGAGCCATAGATCTTTGTAAACAACATTTTTTCCACATTGAGCTAATACAGAGGCCCAAGCCATGGAAGCTCGACCAAGGAGATGTAGCCCAGAAGGGGTGAACTCCATCAAAACACTGCGTTAATGTGTATCTTTGATGGTTTGCTACACTGTACATGATTCCTGTTCAGTATTTCTTTCTGAAGCTATTTTTCTCATGAATGTTTTTTTTTTAACATAAGGAAAATTACTTGTTTGTAAGCACCAACAACTAATGAAACCTCAACACAAGGAGCAATAAGGAAGCACATATTTATAATTCTATAATTCTTATTAACACAACAAAACTAATCATACAAAAATATTTGAAATGTTTATCGCGCTTGCATTTTCACACTTGATAGATATAGGTTCATTAAAATTTATTTTCATGTCGTGTAGTGTTTGTTTTATCCACAATACTTGTGTGCAACAAGCTACAATTGTTATGTATTCATCTTCTATGGTAGATAGAGAAATTGATGTTTGTTTTTTACTTAGCCATGCCACCAATGGCTCTCCGACGTAGAATGCACCAGCACTTGTACTTTTTCTGTCATCGACATAACTCACTCAATCTGTATCTGTGTATGCTATTAAAGTAAAATTCTTACCTTTTAGATACCATAAACCATAGCCCGTAGTCCCTTATTCTTTTTTGTTGCTAACAAATGGCTTTGTTTGGGTGTTGATTGATACCTCTCCAATAATTTGGATGCCAATATTATATCTTTTCAAGGAGTTGTTAGATATAACAAAATTGCTATCATAGATGTATATAACTTTTGATCCACATCAGGTGATTCATCATATGCACATAGATTACATCTCGTAGTCATGTGGGTTGAGACAGGTTTACAATCTTCCATTTGGAATATTTTCAACATATCTTTTAGATACTTCTCTTGAGAAATGAATATGTCTATAGGGTTTTGTAGGATTTGGAGCCCTAGGTATAATGTAAGTTCTCTAATCATATACATTTTGAACTCATTCTTCATCTCTTTAGCAAACCATTCTACTAGATGATGCTTATTACTGCCAAACATAATATGGTCTTGAACCCCAGTTTTTGAAGATACTTGTCTAGTCTAGAGTTCCATGCCCAAGGTGCTTGTTTAAGGCCATATAATCCTTTCTTTAACCTACAGACATAAGTAGGCTTATCTATTAATGAGAAACCTTTAGGTTGTTCCATATAGACTTCTTTCACAAGATCACCATTTAGAAAAGCAGATTTCACGTCCATTTGATACACTTTGAAATCAGTGTAGCATGCAAAGGCCAAAAACATCCTGATTGCCTCCAATCTCGTGACTAGTGAAAAGTTCTATTCATAATCAAGTCCTTCTATTTGTGAGTAACCCTTACACACAAGTTTGTCTTTGTTTCTAACCACTTGACCTTGTTCATTCATCTTATTTTTGAATACCCATTTTGTGCCAATGATATTCCTTCTAACAGGTCTTGGTGTTAGTTCCCAAGACTTGATCTTCTCAATTTGGTCTAACTCCTCATTCATAACATGTATCCAATTTTGTCTTTACTTTTATCCTAAGAGTTCTTTGGCTCTATCTGTGACAACACAAGTATATGATCTTGCTCAGATTTTTCTGCTAGTTGCCCTACTTTTTGACGAATATCGCAAAAATATTGCTTCATCCAATTGAGCATTAATCTTTCCCAGCTTTTCATCATTATTTTTGACATAACATTTACTTTTGAATACTTTAAATTTTTTTATTGTTGTTGGTTTCTCGTGCCACAGTTCATAAGGTGTCTTATCACCATTTCATCTAAGATGTGCCTTATTGAGAATATGTACTATTGTATGCACCGCTTCTTACCATTTGGTTTGAGAAATGTTTCTTTCTTGCATAATGGCTCTGGCTATTTGATGAACATGCATGTTTTATCTCTCTATGACTACATTCTGTTGTGGTGTGTTTTTAATAGTATATTTTTGTTTTATCCCAAATACATTACATAGGTCTACAAACTCATCTGATATAAATTCACCTCTATCTTGCACCCTGCTTGATTTTCTGCCAATGCCTTAAAGTTTTTAAATTTCTCAAATGGTTTTGACTTATTTCTTATAAATGCCACCCATGTTAATCTTTAATAGTCATCAATTACCAACATGAAATATTGTTCTCCTCCTGGTGCTTATGTTCTGGAAAGCCTACATAGAACCATATGCACTAGCTACAAGGGCTTACTTCTTGATAGTTTATCTTTGAATTTGAATGATTTCCATGTTTGTTTTCCCATTTGACATGACTTGTAGATAGTGTTTTGAGGCCTTTTTATTGTTGGTAGATCCCTGAATGCTTTCTTCTTTCTGAGTTTGATGATGTGATCAAAGTTAATATGCCCCAATCTCCTATGCCAAAGCCAAGATACATCTTATTTTCTAATGTAGCATTCCTCATTCTCTTCTTTCAAGATATATACATTATTCTCAGTTCGAACTCCTTTAGCCAGAACCTTCCCTATAGATGTTGACCAGATTTCATAGTCTTGAGCTCTAAAAAGAACATCAAAACCTTTATTAGACATCTGACTTACACTCAACAAGTTATGTTTTAGACCATCTACAAACAGTACATCTTGAGCTTTTCTTGTTCTGTTGTTTAGAAAGACTGTACCCTTTCCTCTAATTCTTCCTTCTTCATCATTAGTGAATGTGACATTTCTAGTTTTATTTTCATTCAGGAAAACAAACTTCCTTTTCTCTCCTCTCATATGTCTAGAGTAGTCACTGTCCACATACCATTTATTATTTTGATCTTGAGAGTACAAAACCTAAGTCACACTTGTTAGGTTTCTTTTCTTCTACCTTCTTTCTCCATTGCATGCATCCAATTGTTTTATACATATTCTGAGATGTTAATATATTATCTTTAAGCTTACATTCATATGACGTGTGCCCAAAGTTGTGACAATAGAAACATTAATTGATATCTAGGAGTGGAGAAAATGCATTTTGTAGGAATTTAGAGGGTAAGTTCCTCAGACAGAACACCAAAAGGACACCGCTCACAAACAGATCACAGATCAATACACCAGTATTTTGACGTGGTTAAAACCCTCAGAGAGGGAAACAGTCCACGGCCTGCGCCAACGTGGCTACTACAGGCAATTTATTAATAAAAGAATGAAAATTTACATAAGCTTCTCTCATGCACGGTTAACCTACAAATGACCCTCCATGCGCTTTAAATAGAATTCATGGACCAATCGGGTGTCAAGCCACGGATCAAGTGTCGGTAATACCGAGGAGAGAATGAACCGTCGGATCACTACATATCGTGACCGTCGGATTGTAAGTTACAAAATGTACAACGGTAAAGAAACACACTTTACCTAACTCTATACTAGTCCAAGTTGAACTTAACTATTTCCTATGTGTCGGAATATCCTAACACAAGGAGCAATTTGGCCTAGTTTAAGACCTATACATAAGGAAGACTTTGACCTCACTTAAGGAACTCAGTTCATCCACATATGTTCGCTCAAGAAAGAAGAAGAAGTGCAAAGAAAGGAAGGAATTAGGGCCCCTATTGCAGTAGTAAAGGCCGAGTTGCAGAAGTCGAGCTAGGATATCAAGAAGGGCACTTTGCAAGTCGAGTTCTCTAGGAGAGAGAATCAACTCAAGCGAAGAGGAAAGGAGGAATATATCATTATTGTTACACATATGCAAAGGCTAGGGTTTATGTAGAAGAATCTACTAGAGATCGAATTTTTAGAAGAATTGGTTGGAGGTCGAAGTTACAAAACATTCTGTTGTGGGTTGAAGTTGCAGAAGAATTTGCTGGAAGTTGAAGTTACAAAAGATTTCGCTGGGGGTCGAAGCTGTAGAAGGATTTGCTGGAAGTTGAATTTGCAGAAGTTGCTGAGGAATTGTTGCATGGAAAGCTCGTTAAGAAGGGAAGATTTGACATGGTCTTGGAGGGTCTTGGTTAAGGGTCATAGGTCGTGGAATTCATCAATTGAAGTTCTATAAGAAGAGAAGAATTCTTGTGGGTTTTCCTCTCAAGTGGAGAGGTTTTGGCTGGTTGATCGCCTATATCTTGTGTCCTTTTGTCTCATTGTTCTTTATGGTTTGGTAGCTGTTTGATGAAAAGAACACAATAATAATCAAGTTGAAGAAGAATCTAATTAAGATAAGTAAAAAGACATCACAAGTAGACAAGTAGTTATCAAAGTAAGAGAAATCATCTAATCTAGCTACCATAGATTTCTCAACACTAGCTTTCATACCCAGGGCTCTTGTATTCTTTTGGGGCATCATTGATGGTGAAAGCCATTTCATGCCAATAAGGTGAGCGAAGAACATTGAATGGTATCCCACATGCAAAGAGAAGCCGGAAAATTTTTGCATCCACATCGTCCCTACACCCTTGATCAAGGAATTTTGATATGGTTCTATGCCTTAAAGAGATGTCTGTGCTTGTGCCTTTGTATCCACTACCATGGGTGGATGCTGATGGAGTTATTACTCTATGTGATTCTGGGCCAGTGGTGTCATGTTCAAGGTCGCACTTTGATCTTTTAGATATGTATTGGGCTTCCTGCTCTTCCCTTATGTATTTGGCTCATTGTTGTGTTGACACACTTCCAGAGGTTTTGATTCCTATTTACTTAATTCCATTCCATGCCATTTCCCGCAAAGATGTTTTCTGGCACAAGTATATGAACTCGTGGAAGTGATTTTGCAATGGGGGCATGTAAATTTAGAGGTTCCACACCCTTTTCCTCCTGAAAGTCTAGTAACATATTTCCATAATGGGGTTTGGTCTACCTTTGTTTTCTTTCCATCATCATCTCCACTCTCATTATACTCCTCTTCCTCGTGGTACTCCTCTTCTCCAAGGTTTCGTAATCCATCACTACCCACTTCTTCATCATCTTCATCACTTCTTCTTCTTCTGCTCCTCAACACCATCATAACAAAAAAAGTAACCAACAAGAGAAGGCCAAGCGATATACCCATCATGTTTGGTGGAGTTATATTCTCTTTCCTGCAATAAAATGGAGGAGGAATGGTAATTGGGAAAGAGTAGGAGAAGAGAACATCTTTCATTCAACAAATATAAAAACACAAATGCTACATGGAAAGAAAGAATGTGATTAGACCCTACCTCTTTGGCTCTCCAATTGTGGTGCCTTCAATTTCCCAAGCTCTCTCAAATGGCAGCCTTCAATCTCTCTTGCAAGCTCTTCAAACTCAAACCCTCTCAATCTTCCTTTATCTCAAGCTCCTCAAGGTCTCTCAATTGTTAATTTTCCTTGGGGAAATATTGTTCTTTGCCATTGATAATTTCATTTTGATACTTTTCATCATTTACATATATATTCACCCTATAACATCATCACAACATTAGCAATTATATACATAGAACAATATCATCAACAATGCAATGAAATATAAAGGAACAATGGAAGAAAAGTATGTAGACATATAGATACCAAGATTGGTTGGAGACCAGGGCAAAACCCCACAAGGGGGAAAACCTAGAATTCAATTCTTCTTCTTCTATTAGATTTCATCAATTGTTCAACAGAGAGGTACAAGGTACAAATATCATCAAACTACCTAGGGCCTATATATCTCGTTCACAACTTTGTTTATGAACAAGTTACATTGCCAATATTGCCACACAATACTGTCATCAATAACTTGCCATGCTGATATTAGGGTTGCAAGTTTGTAACATAGAAATGCAACAATGCCATACATATGATGTCTGTGAAGAACTAAGATGCCAATCAAACATACAATTGTGATGTCAAAGATGCCATACATATATATATTGAAATGCATAGATTGGTGGAGCGGCAACATTTATATTGCAGACCATACCATACATCATAGGTGACTGTAGATTGTGCCTATATATCATACCACGTGAGACTAGGAAGATTACCATACAATGAAAGATATGATACAAATACCATAACATTACAGTGAGGAGTCCTAAACATATGCGAGAGACCATAATCAAGAATCTTAGCTAGAACATATCCAATAAGAGTGAGACCATATTTGAACACAGTGACAAGAGCAAGACCATATCCAATGCGGAACCATAGGTGTGAATTCATTACTATTACATAGATGTGAGATTACAATTGAGAGATCATTGCCATACATTACAACAAGAGCGAAACCATACTTATAACGATATCCTAAAGCCATGTTGCATGATACTTTTATGTATAATGATGCGATGTGAGACAATACCGTATGAGTTGATGCTATACGAGTGCCATACCATACACAATGCGAAACAATGATGCGATGAGCCACACAATGATGCGAGGGTCAGGAGTTATAGTGATTAGTGAGGGCGAAGGATCTGTACCATGGTGTGAATACTAGAGCAAGACTATAGAAGAGATTCAGAGAGTGGCTTCAAGAGTGAGTTCATTATATTGATGCCATATAAAGAGTAGAGAAACCATGCGAGAGACTATAGCCAAAATGCAAGAGAGAGAAAACCTGTTCCACCTCAAAAAATCCAAAGATCACAGACCAATCTGCACTCGTATTCGATGGAGGAGCCTTGACATGATTTTATAGGTGAATTCACAAGATAATGGACGTGATCTACATGGTTAGCCAACATGAACCTTTAATTTTATCTTGGAGGGAATTTAAATTTGAATTTCCAAAATTATTTATATATTTCAAATCCTCTTAAAATTATTTGCTCAAATAATTTTCTTGACCAATATGACTCCTCATGGGTCTCTAGGGTTGCTTTGGGGATTTAGGTTTTCCCTTTAGGGGAAATTTGTCTTGAAGTTGCCAAATTTCAATGTCAATCTCTCTCAATCTCATGAAATGATACTTTGTGGGAGGGGAGGAGGCCTTTGTTCTTTTGGCCCCTCCCTTCCGTCCAAAAAGACCCACACGAGTGATTTTTTTTTCATCCTATTTCGCGCGGGAGTGATCAGGAGCAATCGCTTTTGTATTGCTCCCCGACTGTAAAAGTTGCTCCTAGAGTGATTGCAGGGAGTGTGCTCCTAAGGTTGCTTCTGATGTGCTCCTAATTAGAGCACACTTCGGGAGCGAATTTGAGGGGGGGTGCTCCCCTGCAATGGGAACGAATTTTGAGAGTGCACTCTTGGGGTCATTCCCGATGCACTCCCGATTGAAGCGTGCTTTGGGAGTAGATTCGAGGGTGGCACTACTCCGCAACCCTGATAGAAATTGCACCCAAATCTAGACCTTGGCCAAGCCATTATTCGACACAGCCTGTACCAAAAACCCAAAATGCATTTAATTACCAAGAGCAAGAGTACCATTCGCATGCTACGTGAATGAAATTTGTCGTTGATTCACCCATCCCAATGCCTCTTTGATGCATTGTAAAGATTTGCCTCATGTGCTTAATACATGAGATTGGAACGCACACTTAAACAAGATACTTAGGGGATAATTTTGAATTCATGACCCATATTTTTAACAACGTGCCAAAACTTAATTCAATGGCCTATTTAGCCCAATGATCGACTTCTTTGTTTAAGTCTCCTTTGATGCTGTAATAGGAAGCTTTGTCGAAAGAGTTAGCTTCTTGCTTGATTTGAACAATGAGCTTTTTGAGTTGTCCCTTAGAGATGGATTTGTTTATCACTATCTTAATGATTGTCATCGAATCTTTGAAAAATGAGAGGGCTCTGGTATTTGCTTCCTTGGCAAGAGTAAGTCCACAAAAGGGCAAATGTTTCTACCAAGTTGTTTGATAATTGCCTGAGGCCCTAGGAAAAAGAAATGAATGATGTTCCTCTGGGATCATGGAGACCCCTCTTCACTCTTGTTGCCCTTGGATTTTTGTTTGATGCCCCATCAAATAACAAAGAGTAGGATCTCTATTGTAATTCACAATCTTGAAATTCTTGCATCTCCTTTTGGATTTGCCACTGTGGATCGCTGATTGTCCTTGTGAAAATAGGAATGGAGACATCATTTCAAAGTTTGAACTGATTTAGCCACAACTCCTCCACACTATCCAAGGTTCAATTTTCAAAATTTTTCCTAATTTTGAGATATTCTAAGAGAAGGACTTCGACTTTGGCAACGATCACTAATGGCTTATCCAAAACATGGTTGAAGACAACATTGTTCTTGGTTAGTGAAATCTGCCAACAAATATACTTTGGAAGTGCATTCCATATTCTTTAGGGTATTTTTAGTTTTAAAAGATCCTTGGTGTCTTCTGCTCCAAAGCATGAACATTTCACTCTAGGAAGTAGGCCGTTGTACTCAATGACTTCTACTAACAAAGCCATAGAACCAAACTCCTTTGTATAAACTACATGCAAAAAGGTGGTGGATCGTTTCTTCTATTGAGGCACATAATTCACATCCAGAGGGTCTCTAGATCCCCCCTTTTTGTCAAATTTTGGTATATGAGATGCTTACCATGGGTAGCTTGTCATTGTTTTAAATTTGTTTCCTTATAGTAGAACATTGAGGCAATGGAAGAGAAGAAAGCAGTGCTAGGGATCCATCCTTAACCCAATATGTAAAGTTGCCCTAGCCATAGTCTTGGGCATGTGAATTCCACGGGGTGCACCCACTAAGAGCTTGGATGAGCATATGTACTAGAGGGTGTAGAGGCTCTGGAGGGCCTTGGAAGTTCCATCTCAACCACTTTCTAGATTATTCTACCTAGACCTATATATCATGCAACAATTTTAAATTAACACTACCCATCGAGACTCTCAAGCAATTCAAGTTATCATGTGCAGATAAGCCTTCTTTCCCAAGAATGTTGCCGTCCCAAATCAAGATATCTTTCACATTCCTTGGAACCCAAGTAAGCTTTAAGCATAAGAGGGACAATCAAATTCAAGAATTTCCAAATGTGGGAGCCATTTTTGGGCTCCACTAAAATCTTGAAGCACTTGTTTCTAGCTCCCATATAATGTGAATCTCAAGATACTTGAAGGTGTTGAGAAATCTAGGGCATCAAGGTGAAGTGATTTCTCTTCTATTAGTAACTGCTTGTGAATGCTTCTTACTTCTTAGGTTAGGATCTTCTTTAACTTTTGTTATTATAGTGTTATTCTTCATCAAACAACTACGAATGCATAAACCATAAAGAGGCAAGAGACACATAATACAGGCTATCAGCCAGGGCCAAAAACTCTCCTTCTTGAGAGGAAAACCCGAACAAATTCTTCTTCTTATAAAGATTCCAATTGACAAATACCAAGACCAAGACCCTTGACCTATTTGCGACTCCAAGACCAAGACACAAGTTCCCTAGATGAGATCCTTAGACAACGATAGTCAACCTTCTCCTCCTTCCCTTTTCTCGGCTCCTCTTCCACTTCAACCTCCTTCTGCTTCAAACCTTCGACCTTATCTTATGTCTTAACTTTCTTTTCTTTGGATGGGGTCTTCCTCTAGCTTTACTTGGTTTCCTTCTAGTCTTGACCTTCTTCTAACTCGGCTACCCAAGATGAATGCTATTCTTCTCGGCTCCTTCTGCTGCAATTGATCTCTTGCTACCTCATACGTGTAGAGGAAATTAACCCAAAATTAGACTTGACATGAGCTCGGTTTATACCTTCCTTCTTTCGCTTGATAATAGACTTCCTTTAGTAAGCTTCACACCTCTTGCTGCAGACTTGATGATGACCGAAAATCTCTATTTGAAATGATGCCGAGCTGCCCTATTAATAGTTGTTTCAGTTTCCTCATCAAAATAAGCCGACTTGATGGAGGGTGAGCCGATGTGTCATTTGGAGGAGATCACTTATTCGATTTTAAGTCGACTTGAAGGAGAGGTCTTGTGCTTGTCTTGGAGGGCTTTCATACTTATTTTAATGACTTACAAAACGTAACATGCCCAAGAAGGGTCCTTCATACATGACATTGACTCAATTTGACTTTTATGACTAGATGACAAATCCTAAAGGCTTACAATGGGAATCATTACTAAAAATAAAATTCCTTGCTCATGAAACCCATGAAACAAGCATTACAATAATAATTTTTTTCTTCTTTTCATCAATTACACATGTCATTATGAAGACCGAACCTAGTTACACTTTTCAACACTCCCTCTTAACTAGGGAGGTATTCATAATGGTACTTGGTCATTCTCAATTTGAAGAATTTCTCATAAGAAGAGTCAGATTGGTAACCCATCCGTATAACATCATATCAACCAACATTGTCACATAGCAAGGCCTTGACTAACAACTCTATCTCTCCACGAGATCTGAGCACAATGTTGGCGAGACCAAGGATGTATAAAGACCTTCATTATTGTCTCTCTTGGAACATACCCCACCCATGTTCTTAGGGTGTGTTTTGTTGAAGAAAGTGCAACTAGGTTCGGTATTTACAAATGTAATTTTGATCTTTGTACTTGGCAAGAAAAATAAAATTTTATTTTTATTTTTATTATTATTATTTTTTTTGTTCTGTAACTTATAAGAATGAGTTTCTTGCTCATTCCATAGGTCTAAGAAAGTCAAAGAGTCAAAGACATATGTAAAGAGCTCTTCTTGAGCATATATGTAATGTATATGAGTCAACCTAGTGTCTAGAAAAACCCTCCAAGACATGCACAATCGTCTTGAAGAAGGCAGCAAGAAAAACAATCACATTGGCCTGCAGAAATGAATTAAATAGCTAAAAGAAGTCATGTCGGCTCACATATAAAGACACACCTCTTCGTTGGTTCATGTTGGCTTAATATGGAGGGAAAACCACTATATATACCCCACTAGGGTCACCACAGAAAAGACAATTTGGATACCTCTGAAATTTCGGATGGTGCAGGAATCTCGGTCAACCACAAGAGTACAGAACTCGGATTTGTCTGAAATTTCAGAGGTCTGTCACAAGGTATAGGAATTTCAGATGGCAGTTACAGGAAGGGTTTTCGTATGCCATAGTAAGGTAATGATACATTATGTGTATTTTTCGGATGAGTAGCACAATTACAGTCTTGGAACAATTGCGATGGAGAGGATCATGATGATCCCACAACAACACACAGTCTCGACACATTGGTGATAATACCCTCTCGACATGTTTACAGTCACGACCTTGGTATGATTATAATGATAAGGATCTCGGTGTATACTCTGTCTCAGCATACTAGACAAACGCAACATATCTATGATGATGAAACGTAGGGAGAAAAATCACAGTCATGATCTCGGCATATCTCACAGTGACTCACCATACCTTGGCATATAAATATAATCATGATCCTGTTGAAGACACAATTACAAGGAGAAGATCTTAGTGAAGATATAACAATGATGCATCAATGATAATCTTGTTGTTATAATGAATATCTCAGTAAAAGTGCAACAATATTCTTAATGAAGGTGCAACAAGGTGTCGAGATCTCAATGATGCAATAATGATGACTTTAGTGAAGCAGCAGTAATGAAGATGATCTCAGAAGTGACAAAGAAGAGGATTGGTGTCTTTGTCTTGGAGTGGCATAGTAAGTCAAGGGTCATGGTCTTGGTGTTTGTCAATTGGAATCTCTATAAGAAGAATTATGTGCGGGTTTTCCTCTCCAAGCGGGAGAGGTTTTGGCCTTGACAAAATGCTAACATCTTGTGTTCTTGTCTCTTTGTTTTGGTAGCTATTTGATGAACTAAAGAAGACACACTCTAATAATAATAAGTGAAGATTGGAATAAGAAGAAAAATTGAAAACACCTCACAAATAGTTATCAAGCTAAGAAGAATCACATTAATCCTACTTGCCCTAGATTCTTCAACATGGTATTAGAGTTATGGTTACAGTCAAAGGAAGGGCAAAAAAGAGACATTTCAAGGATCAAGCTTCTAGTAGGGCATCAAAGCAAGTTGAAGGAATTGAAAGATCAATCTGCTACAACAGTCTACAATAGCAAAGGTTTTTGTCTATGCAATCTAAAAGACAGTCTACAACAACAAGAGCTTTTATGTTCACAAAAGGCCACCAAGACCCTCATAAAGGTTGTCTACAAAGCAAGACCTCATCTTGGAACAGGGTGACACCCCGAAAGCAGTGCTGATCTACACTACAAAAGAAGGCACATTGAAGGCAAGTTGGCATTGCCATCTTCAAGGTTATGAAATCAAGCAAGGATCATCTCCTTGGCCTAGAAGAAGACTATCCGAGGAAGCAACAAATCATCAAAAGGGAGCAACCTTTTCTATTAAGGAAAGTCTTTCTCACTTGAAAGAAGATCATCCAAGAAGAAGCCCTCATACATCTTCTTCAACCATCATCAACATGATCAAGGTGAAGATTCCATCTTCACATGACAAGTAAGTATCTTTTCAATTTATAAATTTGGTTAAATGACTTCATGAATTGCAAGGACATCTATAAGTTGACGGGTCATCAAGATTCCTTGCATGAAGGAGGAGGATAGTCATAGTCCTCTAAGAAGCATAAGTCATTAAACATATCAAAAAGTATCCTCTGAATTTATCATTAAACATATAAAAAAGTATCCTATGAATTTATGGAAAGGGATGCTTATGAAAGATCCCCTCACATAGCAATATTGGAGACATCAAAGTGATATAGATGATAAACTCATTCTCTTAAGATGCAATGAAGAAGGTCACATGAAATCTGATCTACACGAAAGTAAAGGGTATCAAAGGATGTAGGATATCTTCCATCTACAAGAACTAGAAAGGAAGATAACCAAAATGCACTAATAGATAATCAAGGTAACAAATATCCATGGGATAAGAAGGTTACCTCACAACTTATGGTCTTTATGCTAAATAGAGAAAGACAAGTTGATGGCAAAATTATTGATGGGTAAAGGACTAATTCATGTGCAGAAAGAAAAGGGAAGTTTGTTCCTCAAAAAAGCAAAATAGGTATAGCTAATATTATGGAATCTCATATTACCAGATAAATGGAGGAAGCTAAAGAAAAGGGCCAAGGAAAGAAGGAGTAATAGATATCTATCATTGGGATGGTATCCCTCACAAAAGGGTGCTATCATAAGCTTTTGATATGAAAATGATGATAAGATGCATTGTATCATCATGGAAGCATAAAAAACAAGAGCTCGTGACATCACCATGGGAATCATGAAGGACAAATTCCATGACAGACAAATCATGAAGGATATAGCTCTTGGGAACCTCAGTGAACATTGAAGGAAAGGAAGAAGTCATCTAGGACAAGGCTAATCATACATCAAGTCAAAAGGAAACATCTACCAATTGGGGATCTACAAGTTGCTCAAAATTCTCTGATGGAATCCTCATCGTAGGGTTCATTAATCTAGAAAGGAAGCAAGTGTTTCAACAGGAACTCCAACTTATGGAATCCATGAGATGATGATGTGATGACATGAAGCAGATCAAGGGATTGCTGATCTCTTCAATCAAGGAAGCTGCTGGAAGAAGCCTCGATGACCTAAAGGTAAAATAAGGTATGTATGCTTGTGTTTAAAATTATAATGTCATGTCATATGGTTGCAGGTAACATGGATCATTACTTCTATCTTGAGAAGCATGAGCAAGAGAAGAAGGATCTCCTCCTCTGAAAGGATGCAAGAAGGCATAAGACACACTAGATGAAATCAACATAATATGTCCTCATATGAAGTATGAGGTGGTTGACCACAATTAAGAAACTCTGATTAAAATCTACTGGGAATGGAATGTGTAAGGAAGGAAGAGATCGTAAGATATGCAACCATGATGAAGGCAATCAACATCCAAAAGACCAAGAAAATTTGACTAGGAAATCTCCCAGAAAGATATGAGGACTCTGATGAAAGTCTGAAAAAGATGAAGACCCTTGACAATGGATTTCTTTGGGATATGTTTCAACATGAATGCAGGATGCTAATACCTACAAAAAGATGTCAGGATGAAAGGCACAATTTGATTTAATGATATATTTGATTTCTTGAATAATATCTGGATGAGTTCATGCAGGGCTACTGGAGTTGTAAGTACAAGTATAACTAGCATTCATTTGGTGGATGGAAGAAGCATGATGAAGAAGAAGTAGCTATATGATGAAGGTTCCAAATATGAAGGCCATTTTCCATCAAGAAAGGAATGACATGACGAACAAAGGAGGAACGTGATCGATGATTATTGCCCTACAAGGAAAAAGCGCAACTGAATTTCATTACATCAGGGAGAGAAGTTGATCAAGCAGCTGAAGAACCCACGAAGAAGAATTTGCTGATGTATAGAAGAATCCCTAGCTAAGAGGGAGCTTTGACAGGTCCCTGATCAAGAGGGAGCTCTGACAGGTCCCTGATCAAGAGGGAGCTTGGATTAGATCACCCCTAATTAAAAATGAGTGATATTTGTGTTTTTCTGTCTCATGTATCATGCACTATACCAGGACTAACAAATGTAAGTCTAGGTGAAGGTCATGAATGGCAATGTAGACACATGATAGACACAACATTCTTGTCTTCAATTTGGAAGAAAGAATGGAGGATTGGGTAATCATCTAGCATCTAATGTTCTTTGAGGATGTGTAGGGCATCCAAGACAAGAGTAGGCAAGAGGACCGATATTCTTTGAGGGATGGGAACCCAAGATAAGAAACGTCCTAGAAGGTCATACTTAGTGAACACTTGGGTGGGTATGTACCTTGAGAGACAATGATGAAGGTGTTTGTAGTCATTGGTCTCGCCAACATTGTGCTCTGATCTGATGGGAGATAGAGCTGTCAGTCAAGGCATTGCTTTGGAAACAATGTTGGTTACTATGATGCTATAACAGATGGGTTACCAATCCGATTCTTCTTATGAGAAATTCTTCAGATTGAGGATGACCAAGTACCATTATAAATACCTCCCTAGTTAAGAGGGAGTGTTGAAGAAAAAGAAATATTATTTTTGTTAATTATAAGAATGAGTTTCTTGGTCATTCCATAGGCCTTGGAAAGTCGAAGAGTCAAAGACATATGTAAAGAGCTCTTCTTGAGCATATATGTAATGTATATGAGTCAACGTAGTGTCTAGAACAACCCTCCAAGACAAGCACAGTCCTCTTGAAGAAGGCAGCAAGCAAAACAGTCAGGTCGACCTGCAAAAATGAATTAAATAGCTAAAATAAGTCATGTCGGCTCACATATAAAGACACACCTCTTCGTTGGTTCATGTCGGCTTAATATGGAGGGCATACCACTATATATACCCTGATGGGGTCATCACATAAAAGACAAATAGGATACCTCTGAAATTTCGGATGGTGCAGGAATCTTGGTTAACCACATGAGCATAGAACTTGGATTTGTCCGAAATTTCGGAGGTCTGTCACAAGGTACAGGAATTTTGGATGGCAGTTACATGAAGGGTTTCACATGCCAAAGTAAGGTAATGACGCAATATATGTATTTTTCGGATAAGCAACACAGTTACAGTCTTGGCACAATTGCGATGGAGAGGATCATGATGATCCCACAACAACACACAGTCTCGGCACATTGGTGATGATACCCTCTTGGCATGTTTACAGTCACGGTCTCGGTATGATTATAATGATGAGGATATTTCATCCTACTACATGTGCATCAATGGTGGAAGACATCCATAGATCTTCCCTCGACAACCCTGCATAAACCCATCCAAATATTTGTTCAAAAATAAAGGAATGAACATTAAAATCAACATTACCTTTGTGATGGTCTTTCATCATGACATCTTTTAGTTTATATTAGCATCCTGCATACATATCGACACATCTCCCAAAGATATATATTGTCAAGGGTCTCTTTCTTTTTCAGACTGCATCAGAGTCTTCATATCTTTCATGGAGATATCCAAGTTAAATCTTCTTGGTCTTTGGATGTTTATTGCCTTTTTCCATGGTTGCATATCCCATGATCTCTTCCTTCCTTTCTTCACACATTTCATTCCCAGGAGCTTCCAATCAGAGCTTCAATTGTAGTCAACCACCTCATACTTCATATGAGGACATATTATGTTGATTTCATCTAGTGAATGTGTGATCCATGCATTCCTTCATCCATTTGAGGGAGGAGATCCTTTCTTTTGATCATGCTCTTAAGATAGAGCATTGGTTCATAATATCTGCAATCATATGACATGACTTCCACAATATCAAATGTAAGCACACATACCTCATTTTTCCTTTGGGTCATCCAGACTTCCTACAACAACTTCCTTGATTGAAAGAGCTTCAATCCCTTGATCTGCTTCACTTTTATGTCATCATACCATCATCCCATGAATTCCACAAGTTTGAAATTCTTGATGAAACACTTGCTTCCCCTCATGATTGGTGAAGCTTTTAATGAAGATTCTATCAAAGAATCTTGAGGATCTAAAGTATCCCCATCAACAAATGGTTCCTTTTGACAAATTTATGATGAACCTTGAACTTAATGACCTTGCCACTTATGTTTCCAATGATATTCCCAAGAGCTATATCCTTGACTTCTATAGATCCTATCCATCTTTCATGCTTCTCTATGATGATGTCCCGAGTTCTTGCTTTCAATGCTTTTATGATGCCTTGATGCATCCCATCATTTTACTTGGTGAATCATGATAGCCATATCTTACAACATAAGACTTAAGAACTTGAAAATAACTTAGGTGAGGAAGACTATCTCAAGCATAATAGAGATCTCTTACTTCCTCTTGGATTTCTTCTGTTCAGCGTCCTCCACTTCTTCGGTGATATGGGCTTCTTCTCATCCTCTTTTGTTATTGTCCTTCTTGATCTTAGGACAATCTCTTTTGTAGTGTCCATATTCTTGACAACCATTGCATTGAATCTTAGACATGTTCCTTTTCTTTTTCCGAGAACCAATCTTTTCAAATTTTCCCTTTCTTCTTGTCATTTTAGCATAAGATTTGGCCTTTAGTCTAGATTCTTGAATCTTGCACAATGACCAGATCCTAGAATGGAGTAGCTTCTTTCTTCCCATAAATACTTGAAGTAAAGTTACCCCACTCCTCCGGTAGTGCATTTAATACAATTGTAGTCATTTCTCTATTAGACATGACTTCTCTTAGATCTTGTAGTTGATCTTGGATTTCAGATATCCTCATAAAGCGTGAGGCTATTCCATCTTCCCTTTACATCTTAAGCTTGTAGAGTTCTTTCCTTAATGAGATGACTTCTCAAGCAATGCTTACAGAATACAACTCTACCAATTTGTCATAGATTTCTTTTGAAGTTTCGAGTTTCGATACATATGGGATGAGGGGTTCCTTGATAGATTCTATGAGAATCCTTTGAGCCCTAACTTCCCCTTTCATATACTTTGCAAGAGCTTGAGCATCCTCCTTTCTTGGTTTAGTGATAGATCTAAGTTGCACGAAATGGGGAAATGGGAAGCAAAACGAAACGAGGAAGCGAATCGAAACGCGACCTCACCAAATTTTGGAAACGGGGAAACGCGAATATATATAATA
>APFE030039271.1:4125-39763 GCA_000404065.3 Pinus taeda | reverse complement strand
AACGCGTTTCCAGGCCGTACGGTACGCCGAAACGCGTTTCCGTTTCGTTTCCGGGCATAAACGCCCTCTGTACCTGCGGCTGCAACTTAGTGATAGATCCTTTGACATGTTGCATAACCTCATTTTCAATGAGATTCAGATCTGTCCTTTTCTTCCATACAAGATAGTTTAAGCCTCATTCTCAATGAGATTCAGATTTGTCCTTTTCTTCCATACAAGATAGTTTGAAGCCCCAAGCAATTTGTGTATTTCCTTTCAAAAAGACATTTTGACAGATTTAGATGTAGACATGAATATACTTACTTGATGGAATGCTTGTTCTTCTTGCTGCTTCCTTGATGTTGATGATGATATAGAGGACATAAAACTTCTCCTTGATGAAGATAATTTTCTTCAATAATGATCCTTGATCCCACAGAGAGGGAGATCCCTTGGATCTTTTGATGATGTTGATGTCTTCAATGGTAGGGATCTTACTTGAGAGAGACATCGCCTTAGAGTCTTGATGACAACGCCTTATGATCTAGCTTCCTTTGGATGAATAGTCTTCAAAATGCTTCAACTTGATTCGTAGATCTTTTCAACTTGAGCAGATGTAAGGTTTTGGCCTTCTTTTCTTGATGATGATCCTAATACTTCTTTGATCTAGGGTTTTGATGCTTTCTTTGTAGATCTTGACTTCAAGATGATCTTCGCTTTGATGCCTTCCTTGAGATTTTTGATCCCACATAGAGGGAGATTCCTTAGATCTTTTGATGATGTTGACGTCTTCAATGGTAGGGATCTTGCTTGAGAGAGAGATAGCCTTAGAGTCTTGATGACAACGCCTTATGATCTAGCCTCCTTTGGATGAATAGTCTTCAAAATACTTCAACTTGATTCGTAGATCTTTTCAACTTGAGCAGATGTAAGGTTTTGGTCTTCTTTTCTTGATGATGATCCTAGTACTTCTTTGTAGACGTCTTTGATCTAGGGTTTTGATGCTTTCTTTGTAGATCTTGACTTCAAGATGATCTTCGCTTGGATGCCTTCCTTGAGATTTGATCCTTGAGTGCCCCTTGATAAGATGCCCTTCCTTGACTTAGTCACCTTAGCTCTGATTCCATGTTGAGAAATCTAGGGCATCAAGGTTAAGTGATTTCTCTTCTTTTAGTAACTGCTTGTGAATGCTTTTTACTTATTAGATTAGGATCTTCTTTAACTTATGTTATTATAGTGTTATTCTTCATCAAACAACTACAAATGCATAAACCAAAACCTCTCCTTATTGAGAGGAAAACCTGAACAATTTCTTCTACTTATAGAGATTCCAATTGACAAATACCAAGACCAAGATCCTTGACCTATTTGCCACTCCAAGACCAAGACACAAGTTCCCTAGATGATATCCTTAGACAACGATAGTCAATCTTCTGCTCCTTGCCTTTTCTTGTCTACTCTTCCACTCCAAGACCAAGACACAAGTTCCCTAGATGATATCCTTAGACAACGATAGTCAACCTTCTGCTCCTTACCTTTTCTCGGCTACTCTTCCACTTCGACCTTGTTCTGCTTCAAACCTTCGACCTCCTTGAATCAGGACTGCAATCCTAATTTAGAAACCCTAGCTCATGTACAAGACCTTATCTTATGCCTTAACTTTCTTTGCTTTGGATAAGGTCTTCCTCTAGCTTGACTCGACTTCCTTCTAGTCTTGACCTTCTTCCAACTTGGCTACCCAAGATGACTCCTATCTTCTCGGCTCCTCCTGCTGAAATTGATCTCTTGCTACCTCATACATGTTGAGGAAATTAACCTAAAAAGAAACTTGAAATTAGCTCAGTTTACAACTTCCTTTGCTTGATAATAGACTTCCTTTAGTAAGCTTCACACCTCTTGCTGCAGACTTGATGATGACCGAAAATCTCTACTTGAAATGATGCCGAGCTGCCCAATTAATAGTTGTTTCATCATCAAAATAAGTCGACTTGAAGGACGGTGAGCCGACGTGTCATTTGGAGGAGATCATTTACTCTATTTTAAGTCGACTTGAAGGAGAGGTCTTGTGCTCGTCTTGGAGGGCTTTCATACTTATTAAAGACTCATACAAAATGTAACATGCCCAAGAAGGGTCCTTCATACATGACATTGACTCAATTTGACTTTTATGACTAGATGACAAATCCTAAAGGCTCACAATGGGAGCCATTACTAAAAGTAAAATTCCTTGCTCATGAAACCCATGAGACAAGCATTACAATAATAATTATGTTTTTCTTCTTTTCATCAATTACATAAAATCACAATTACACGTCATTATGAAGACCGAACCTAGTTACACTTTTTAATAGAAGGAAGTCCAATTTTTAGATAGAGGAGATTGTAAAGTTCTGGAAATTGAATACAATACTGGAATATTAACATTCCAACTTCGGATTTGACATTTTTGATAGTTGATTCCACCTAGAAGCCATTTTAAAAGTTTCCAGCATCTGTTTAAACCTGGACATGGTTATGGTGGAGGCACCTCTAAGGAGAAGGGTGTCATCCACAAAGCACAAGTGATTTAGACTTTGTTCCCCTATCTATCTTGATACATGAAAAATTTTCACTAAGATGCCCCCCTAACTATCTTAATACCTAGAAGATTTCACTAAGATGCTCAACCTCTAGTTTCATGCTTAAAGACAACCATAATGATGTAAAGGAGAGGAGACAAAGGGAAACCTTCCCTCAATCCCCTACTCCCTTTGGAAGAGAGGGGTGGGCTTTCCATTAACCAATCTAAGGGTTTTTTTTTTTTTTAAACAAGGTCGATTACTTTTGTATTATAAAAAAAGAAAGGAGCTAAGTCATATTACATTCCGGGAACAACTGGTCTTCAGTAGAGGTACAAAATAGGAGCGCAGTCCCTACCTTTGCCTTTGAGACCTTGATTCTGAAATTCTGGAAATTTATGAAAACATATTGTCTAACAAACTGCCCAAGCAACAAATAGTATTTACAAAGCATAGATAGATGATTGCATGATGTTCACCAAAATTGCTTCACTGATTCTTCTTACTGCTGTCGTCTTTTCTTGCTGTATCTTGAAGAAGTCTCCTCTTGCTGGCTTTGATTCAGTGAGTTGATGTAATCCACAACGTCCTCCAAGTGTTTGCACTTATCCTTCAACTTTTCAATTTCTTCTCTTTGTTTATCTATTTCGCTTTGCTTATGAACATTTATGATCTTCATCTCATATTGTAGATCTTTAAGAGTTTGGATGAAGCGGCCTATCATAAATCTATTTTCCTGACGCATCGGGCAACTCTCATTTTTTTCCACTTTTTCAAGGGGATTACAAGACATTTTCTTTCTGGTTTGGTCTTTCAGCAAGTTTGTTTTTGCTTGGAGTAGCTCCTGTATGCTTGATTTGATGACTTATTATATTTATGCTTCTTTTGCCTTCTGTTTGACCTCTTTGTGCTATCTGCTTGGCTTTTTTGTTGATCCTGTAAAGCTGCTTATGATGCAACTTCCACTTGATGTTCCCGGGCTGGTTGATGATCTGCTTATAAGAAATTTGATGAGGAAAACTTGTGGGCTCAGGAGCTAAGGGCTGAGTATTGATTTTGGAGGTGTTGCGAGAGTGAATGGAATCGTAAGAAGTTAGAAAGTGGCTCAGTTGGTGTCTGTGGGGCTGGTTAAGAAGCAACAAGACAACGCTAACAAAATTATCAGTCCTAGTGCCGTGAGGGAGATAAAATTGAAAATGACAACAGAGGTATAGAACAATGCTTTTGCCTTTAGAAATCAGATGGGAGAGGATTTTGCTCTCTGTATTTGCGAGCAAGATTTTGGGACCGTGGAAGAGATTAAAGAGGGTCGTAATGCAACTCAGGATGAGTCTACAAAGCCAGCTATCGTGCAGCAGATACACAATAACACTTTTATCAGTCCTTAAATCAAAATTAAGAGAATGCTGTAAGCAACAATTGAGAAATATTGCGATGCTGTTACCTTGATTCTGAGTCTGTCTATTATAGTTTTTGCCCAGCTTGCAGTCAGCTCTTGAGGCTCCTATTGTATCACTCCGCTGACCTCTGTTTTGTTTAGACCCTTGATACTCTCTGCTTCTGCACTCTTTTCTCTTATCTCTTTTGTTTCCAACAATGACACTCTCTCGCTGCTTTTCCAATTGATGTGTATTCCTTTGCTGCTGCTTCATTTTATAGCTGTTTGTGCCATGCGTTAACCTGTTACTGTGGGTTTCCTTTATCATTTCCCCCCCATACCATCATAGATGTCCACCTCCCAATTCAGATGGCAATCACTATTTTCTCTGGTATGATTGTGCCTGATATGACCTTTGCCTACTTCATTCAGCTCACGAGGACGATTACTGGCATGATTCGGATCACGATGAGTCCTTTTGGAGATTATTTGGATCCTCATCTTTGAAAGGGGAGAATAATACTTGATTGTATACCCTAACTGATGTAAGAGAATCTCTTGCTCGTTGATGTTATCTTCCTTTCCTCTTCTTGATGATTTGATGTTATTTGTCATTCTTCGGATTTCGAACCAGTCCTCCAAGGACAACACTTAACAGGATGTTTTCTTCATAAATTTTGTCATTTTCTTTCACAAATCTAGCTTGTCTATCCACTGCCTTGTTGGCTAGTAAGTTTGCATCTTTGTTTTGAGTTCTTAAGACGTGCTTATACGTTATTTTCCCCATGTTTTTTGTGTTGGATATAATTTTCTGTCTTATTTTGTTTAAGGCTACACTTTTGAATTCCTTCTTTGTTTCCATCGTTGCTATAATGATAGCTGAGTCCCCAATTAATATTGGGTCTTTTATCTCTTTTTTTTTTCTGTAAAATCCTAGTGCCAATCCACAAATTATATGCCTCTGCCCTATTGTTAGTCATCTTCCCTAAACCCCATTCATAAGTTATTAATTTCTTGCCATTCGGATCTAGGATTAGGCCGCTTGCCCCTGCTCTGCCCGGGTTATTCTTTGAGGCTCCATAAAAAAATAATATGTATTTTTTCTGATCTTTAATCCATTTTGCCATTTCCTTGTCATCCAAACGAAGCTTCCACTCTCTGATTTTTTCCCTGACTTTATTTATTTTTTTGTAAGCTCCAGAAGTGTCTTCAGTTAGAGCTTTGTTGTACCATTTCCTTTCTTCATGTTGCAGACTATCCAGGTCAATTCTTCCTGCTCCATTTACACTTATTATTTCCGAGACTTGTCCCCAAGTCTTCGATATGATAATCCCTGTATTTGGCTTTTGTCCCTTAAAGATGCACTTGTTTCTTGCAAGCCATAGTTGCCAGTAAAGAATAGAGGGCAAGCATTTCCAAATTCTATTTATCACTGTTTTTTTTTTCTTGGTATAGGGGTAACTTTGAGCCTAGTTTTGTGGAGAATTGACAATTGCACTGTTGTGTCTATGTGTAGCTCTAGTGGGCTGATTAACTGCTTCTAGCATTCTCTTGCCATAAGGCAAGTCATAAATAGGTGCTGAATGTTTTCCTAATCCCTTTGGCACATGACACATTTTGAGGGTCCTTGGAAGCCTTTCTTTTTAAAATTTTCTGCAGTAAGGATTTTGCCTTTCAATGACCAAGTAAAGAATTTAATTTTAGGCAAACATTCATTTTTCCATACTGTTGTCCGTAGATTCCAGTTCTCTTGATTGTTGTAATTTTGAAGATAGTTGTAGCCCGATTTCACTGTGTAATTTCCTCCAGATGGATCCCATATAAACTCATCTTGGTCTTCTATCTTTGTTGGCACTGCTCTTAAGAAAGTTTTCAGTTCTTTCCATTGGCTTCACAGTCTAGAAGGGAGTGCTGACACTCTCTAATTTGTCTAGATATTTTGTTCCCATTCAGAAATAGAATGTAAGGTGGTTAAGCTTGTCTCCTCCATCCAATCTTTTAATTCTCTTAGATTTTGCTGCTGTTTTAATGGGTTTGCTCCCATTATTCTGTCCTCTCACATTGAGATTGTTTTCCCATTCCCAGGATTTTTGGAGATTTGATCTCTTATATATGGAATGATCTATTTAACCAATTTCCAGACCTGTGTACAAAGCCGCTCTGGAATTGTTTCGATGATCATTTTTGTCCTTTGACAATTTAAATATTTTCTTGTTAAAGCTTTTCCCCACCACTGTTCTTTGCCATTTATCATTCTCCAAATTAATTTGCTCCCAAGTGTACTATTCATCAGTCCTGGTATCCAGATTGAAATCCCTCCTTTCTCATAGGGGAGGGTCCTGTTCCCATCGAACAAGGTTGAATTTTTTATTTTCCTGCTTTCCTCCTTGCCAGAGAAAGCTTTTAATAATTAATTCCATTTGTTTATGGGCACTTGTTGGAGCCATTATTATGGCATATTGATAAATTGGCAAAGCTGAAAGGAGGGCTTTGATCATTATCGTTCTTCCTGCTAGATTGAGCCACATCATTCCCCAACTCTGAATTTTCCCCCTCATTTTTTCAACATGCTTATTCCAGACTTCCACCTTGACCACTTCTTTTGCTAATGGCAGTCCCAGATATATAAAATGGCTCCTTTTTTATTGTACCGGTATTTCCGTTATATGGGATATTCTCTGCATTATGTTTATTGAGACATTCCAACTGTAAATTCTACATTTGTTCTTGTTTAGGAGTCGTCCTGAGACATGGAGAAAGTCATCTGGAACTTTTTTAAAGCGTGTCGCAATGATGCCAGAAGCTCCCCCTATGAGGAGGGTGTCATCGGCAAAGAGGGAGTGGTTGATCTCTTTAACTCCTTTTGAAATCTTGATGCCTGGTATTTTTTTTCTTTTCCCTTTGATTTTCTAACTGTGCACTTAGTGATTTTGCCATATTGATGTAAAGGAAGGGGGAGAGAGGACAGCCTTGCCTCAATCCTCTTGAGCTTTGGAAGAAGTTGCTTGGCCTTCCATTAATCAAAGGTGCAATTCAGGGATTGGTGATGCAAGTCATAATGATGTCTGTAAACTTGGAAGAGATGCCGAACTTTTGGAGGACAACAGCAAGAAAGTTATGATCCACTCTGTCAAAAGCATTGGCCATATCCAATTTGATGACCATTCCCTTTTCTTTTCTTTGTATACTAATGTGAATGGCTTCTTGTACAATTATTACATTGTCAGCGATTTGTCTTCTTGGTACAAAGCCACCTTGATTTTCAGAGATGATGCATGGCAATATATTTTTTAATCTATTTGCCAATATTTTTGTGATGATTTTGTAGGAAGAGTTACACAAGGAGATAGGCCTGTATCTATCAAAGGAGATTGGGTTTGTCTCTTTAGGGATGAGAGCCAAGAAAGAGGCTTTTGTATTTCCCCGAACTTTATTTTTTTTAAAGACATTTTTGATCATTCTCACCAAGTTTTTCTTGATAGTTTCCCAATGGTTCCTATAGAAAGCAATTGTGAATCCATCTAGTCTTGGGGCTTTATCAGGGTGCAGACTCCACACTGCTTCTCTAATTTCCTCCTCGGTAACCTCTTTATCTAAATCTCTGTTTTGCTACTCGCTGATTTATTTGTTTTTGTTTTTTTTTTTATAATTTATTTATTTAATTTGCTGTAAAAATTCCTCGCTATCCACCTGCTGATCTCTTGCTGAAAGGAGATTTTTATGGTTGTTGTGAGTTGCCTTTTTAGTTTTTTCTACTCCTCTTATTTCTTGCCCCTCTACTTGTATTTTTTCAATTTGATTTCCAGCGCTCCTTACTTTCATAATATTATGAAAAAAAGCGGTATTTTTATCCCTTGCTTTCAGCCGTAAACATCTTGACTTCTGCCTACTCTCTTCCTCCTCTTGCCGATTCTGCTTGTATAAGTCTAAAAAAATCTCTTTTTCTTGTGCATAATCTTGCTCACTCTCTTGTTTGTTTTCTTTTTCCTTACTAATGTTGTCCAATTTCTTTTGAAGCTCTATTTTTTTTGCTTTTTCTTTGGGTGTATTTTCTCTTGCCCATGATTTTAAACGAAGTGTTAAATTTTTTAACTTCGTTTCCCACACATAGTGAGGAGAGCTTGTTACATTTATTTTCCAGCTTTCTCTTATTTGTTTGCCGAAGTCCTCTTTGTTGTCCCAAATTTTGTTGTATTTAAAAGGGAGCGGACCTTGGTTTTCCAGCCTACCCAAACTCAATACCATTGGCTTATGGTCTGAAGCTAACGCATGAATAATTTTGCTTTTCACTGTGGTGAATGCTGCTGCTATTTCTTCATGAATCTGAATTCTATCTAATCTTTCCTTTATGTTATGTTTCCATGTTCTTTTATTGCTCCAGGTATACTTTCCATTACTTGGAGGAATGTCTTGTAATTTTTTTTTCTTCAATGATTTCTTCCAGCGTTGCCCTTGAAGGATCATTGTGGTAGTTACCTCCTAGCGTCTCATCAATATTTCTGATTAGGTTTAAGTTTCCTTCCATAATTATTTTACCTCTTTGCCTTTCTGCTGCTTCTTCTTTCACTGACTTCTAGCATTGTTCTTTGTCTCTATAGTGGTTGGGGGAGTAAATGTTTATGATGCATTACTCCTCCTTTGTACTGTTATTTTTCAGATCTGTTCTTACCCAATGATTATTGGTTTTTTGGTTGACTAGCTCCCACTTCCTTTTATTCCACATTGTGCATATTCCACTTGAGGCTCCATTAGAGTCTATGGTTGTTCCTTCAAAGTCTTTGTACTTTTGGATCATTTTTTGAAGTTCTTGCTTACTTACTTTGGTCTCTTGGATCATAAAGATGTCTAGATGCTCTTGTTTTATTGTATTCCTGATTGCATTGATTTTAAAGGTGGTTCCTAGACCCCTGCTATTCCAAGAGACCATAATCATTATTTACTGTTTTTATGGTGTGTCCCTCCGTTTTCTTTGTGCTGAAATTTTTCTCCACTTCCTGTCTGCTTGCCGAGGAAAGGATCCATTGGCTGTTGTGTTCCTATGGCCATTTCCTTTGCTACTACCTCATCCCTTATTTCTTTATTGGATTTCCTACCAACTTTTCTTGGCTGTTCCCATGCTTGATTATTTTCTTTTGCTTTGTTTTTAGTTTGGATTCGATCTACTGTGGGCGGGGGAGGGAATGGGCTTTGGATAGGGGAAGTGATGAGAGCTAATGCGTTGGATGGTGGATGGGATCTTGGGGATGGCAAATCTTCTCCCAAAGGTTCAAATGGGTTTGAAGAAGTTATAACTGGAGGAGCGGTATTTATTGGAGGAATTGGGGCTGCTTCATTGATCTATTGAGGCTGTGAGGAGTTTGTTGCATTTTGTTTATTGATGGGCTTCTTTCTTTTTACTTGCTCCCATGTATCTTCGTGAACTTCAGCACTTTCAGTCTTTTTTTTACTACATTTATTTGCGAAATGACTGTATTCATGACATACGTTGCATTTGAACAGAATTTGCTCGTAGTCCAGTTGCTGAATATGAGTCCAGTTGTCCACCTTGATCCTAATCGCCTCAGGTAGACCTTTTCCCAGATCTACTTCCACACAAATTCTTGCGCAGGCATGCATGTTGTCTTTGGGTTCGCACTTATCAATGTATTTGCCTACCGCATTCCCAATAGCTCTTACCGAGTCATCACCCCAACAGTGGAGGGGTAGATGCAGCAACCTAGCCCAGACCGGGACCGTGCTAGGAATATCTATCTCTGGATCGAAGTATGGTGTCCATCTATTCAGATACAGTCCTCTCGAATCCATAAAATAGGCTTCATTTCTGAATATTAAGTCTCTATCCTCCTTGGTTTCAAATAGGAACATATAATATCCTCTTCCATAGAAACGTATCGCTATCTTCCCTTGTGTATTTGCACTCCAATTTCTTTCCTCCCATTTTTGAATTGATCTTGGGGAAGGCCAGAGCCCTGTGAACTGTCCAACAAGGCCACGTTCTGTTAAGGAAATGGTAGCTTTCCTTGGGAGAGTTGGTGGTAATGAAATCTCTGGAATGTCCGCAAGTTTCTTCACAAATTTGCTGACCGATGGCTTGGTTCTTGGAGCTCCGTTTTCCGATATCAGAGTTGCAAATGCTGCTTCATTTTCATCATTCCCTTGTTGGGAGGAGGAGTCTCCCTCTACTGTGGGATGCATTGTTTGAAAGAACTCAGCAGCAGGAGGTCGCTGAGTTAAGGGACTGCGTGAGGCTGCAATGGGTAAAAG
Organism: Pinus taeda; assembly: GCA_000404065.3. NCBI lineage: Eukaryota > Viridiplantae > Streptophyta > Pinopsida > Pinales > Pinaceae > Pinus > Pinus taeda. The sequence continues at coordinate 29,584 of APFE030039271.1, read as the reverse complement.
AAAGGAAGCTCGCAGGCTTTAGGGGATTAATCGAGAGGGCCTCTATCGAGACCAGTTAGTGCTAAAGCAGGCTCAACAGTCACTGACTGCCAAGTAGGGAAGCTGCAGGAGGCAGCGACGGCGGCTAGGTCAGGGGCATGCGCGCGTAGCAACAATTATCAAAGGTGCCAACAACCAATCTAAGGGTGTTAATGCAAAAAGAAATGCATTGAATGAAAGAAGGATTGAAGCCAAACTTTGTCATTACTTCAAAAGGAAGGAGTGTTTTACTCGATTGAAGGCATTTTTCATGTCCAACTTAATAATCAAACCTCTCTCCCTATTTTTCTTGCTCGAGTGGATGGCCTCCTATACAAGCTCAATGGTGTCAACAATCTACCTATCTTGCATAAGCACCCCTTGAATTTTAGAAATTAGTTTGGGCATAATCTTCTTCAACTTGGTTGCAATAATCTTAGTCACAATTTTGTATGAAGAATTGCAGAACAATATAGATCAAAAATATTGCAAGGAAAAAGGATTTACTTTGAGATTAAAGCCAAGAAAGAAGAATTGGTATTACTGTAATAGACCAGGGTAATTTTGCCCTAGGATTCTTGCACAATTTAGATTTTATTCACAAATTTTCCTTCCAATTCACAAGTAATGATTATAGCACAAAAATATAGTCAATAATATAGCACAATATTATAGTGCAATCAATCAATGCATTGTTCAACATAATTCTAGTTCATCATGGAAATGTTATCAATGTAAACCACACAACAATAATTTGGCCTAGTTACTACAAAACTTAAATACACTAGCTCTCCTTTGAACCGAAACCCTGCTCATGTTTTGTGAAAATTTCACCAGTGAAATCCTATTGCAGCAATTGGAAAATATTTTTCTAATTGTTAATTAATTTAACAATTTATTTGCTACAACAAATATGAAATAATTCACACTGCAACCTTCACAAATAAAACTACGGAAAAATAATAACGTTGGAAACTGAGAAATATACTAGCACACAAAAAATTAACATAGTTATTTTTGGAGCAATGTCCCTGGAAAAACCCAATGCGGGAAAACGATGCAACAACTGAGGGTTTTTATTATTACGCAGCAGTGAGAAAATCTAAGTACAATCTGGATGCCGAAAACTGGAAATCCTACAGAGAAAATACTGGCATAAATATCTAGAGGGAAATTAACCTCACTTCGAGCAATCACACGACCACCACTGAAACAAGCCGTCCCACTGGGCTTGCACAGACTCTGTGTCAACTTGAAGCTTCCTGCCACATGTGTTGCCTGAATCGACTTCTAATCAAGCTGTCCTGTCTGTTTCTCACTGGGAAATTGCTTCTCCGACACTTTTGGACTACTTCTCGGCCTTTGGAACTAAAAATCTCTTCCCCTAAACAAAAATCGAAGTGCCCTTTGAGGGTTCGCGTTGCCTCTGCGCAAGCTCCTGGAGAAACTTCGGCATTTCTTTGCAATCCACTTCACTGGATCTGGAAGAATTCCTCAGACACATTGCCTTTGCCCCTTACTGTCTTTGCTTCCTTTTGAAGCTTGAATTTCTTCGACAACTATTGATTCTCTGGAAAAATTGAACTCTCGAAGGAAATTGAACCCCACACGTGTATTCTCCATCTACATTTCGACTTTTTCTTATAATTTTCTGTTGGACCTCCAATGACCCAGATTAAAACTTAATCAAGGGCCTAGATTAATTCCTTGTCAATCCTTGTGAGTTTCTAGATAATTCACACTTTATCTCAATTAATACTGATTAATTAACTCGTTTTTCGAAGTTTAGACTTAGGAAACATTAAAAAATATTTGTAATTTAATAGAGACACTTCTAGGTGGAGATCTCATGTGTTTTAGCCTCTCCACAAGGTTTCAAGACTAGAACACCTCCGATGATACAAAAACTAACACTCCCTCTTAGCGAGGAAGGTGTTCTCTCTAGTGTTGCACATACTGCCACAACACCCTATTCTGTATCATCCCTATGTCACGTTGTTGATGTCTGGGCAATGCCCACTAACCACTTTGCAACTTTGATGCTACAACTGTGTTGCTGCTGACAATGCCATATTGTTGCCCACTTTGCATCTGCATTGCAACTCCCTCTCATCTGTTGCTGTTGCAATTGCAACAACTGCAGCTGAGGAGCATCCAAAACACTGAATCAACTGTGTTCAGTATGATGCATTTGTGTCCCAAGTCCTGACTGCTACTAGCCTCTGCACTGTCTACTGAAGAATCTGTGCTGCTGCCAACTTTGCGCTGAGCCACCCGCTCTATTGTCAACACTGCACTGCGCTCCTCAGAATCTCACTGCCACTAGTCTGCAATTGTCATTAGGAATCTAACTGCATCACTGATATTGATCCATCTTGCTACTGATTACTGTGCGCCCCCGTAGCAAGTTAATGATCCATGAGGTGGACACCTCAATGGACCCTGTCCATGTCTGCGCTGCTCTAGGAATACAACTCCATGTTGCCCCACCTCTCTCCTAGAGGTATCACTGCCATCATAGCGAAGTCTTCCTCCAGCCTGGACGACAACTTGTGTATGTTGGCTGACGTTGCCGCCTGGTCCTGCTTCTCCTTCTTTATGAGAGGACACTGAGTATTGTAGTGACTGAGCTCACATCTGAAGCACTTGACCTTTGGCAAATCCTCCTTTTCCTTCTTTTGCTCCCCCTGTCCCTGACTTAGACCCTTAGATGCTAGGGCCACATTCATCTCTTCCTTGTCACTCTTCACGACCTTGTTGCTGCTACTGCTGATGGTGCTTTTACTAGAGCTTGCCTCAACTCCTCCTGCTACAGATCGACCAACATCCTGCCCCGACCAGGCAAAGTGTCTCTGCCCAATATGCTTTGGACAAACACTTGCCAGTCGTCGGAGACATTGTTTAGTGCCAATCGTACAAGTTCTGTGGGTTGGGGTGCCTCCCTAACGACTGACAGTTGATCTCAGACCTCCTAAATTTGAGTGAGGAAGGGATCTATGCCCTCACCCTTTTGCATCCTGATGGTTCTTAACTTCTCCTAGAGAAACATCTTCCGTTGCTTGAAAAAACTCTGATATAGCGTGGAGAGAGCTACCCACATTTCCTTGGTAGTATTATTGCCAGAAATATGCGAGACTATATGATCTCGAACTCCATCCAAAATCATCCGCTTCGCCTTCACCATTTCCTTGCTGTACTCCTTCAGTTGATCTGCATCCTAGGGTACTCTGCTACAACATTGTCCTCATAGGATTTCAGGCCATATTCATCTAGAAGGAAGGGCATCCTAGTCTTCCAGATGACAAAGTTGGAGGCTCACTTCAACCTATCCTAATCTTTAAGCCTAGCTGTGGCCATCTCTGAAACTAGTCGAAAATCTCCCTCTTTCCCTCTGCTCATCTGCTGGATCTGCTACACGCGCTTCCTTCTGGAGTGAGGAAATCTTCTCGCAGCTACTGCCAATCTGCAACTAGAAAAATTAGATCTCTAAAACTCGAGATCCCCTGAGAGAATTTTTTCCTTTGTGTGCGCTCTTTCTCTTTCCACCAGACACGGTTTTTGCCCTAACAATCCTGCTGCAAAACCCTCTGTGTCCAACCAAAGAATTTGCTCAACAAAACTCTAAGCTGCTGCTGCTCCCTTTCCCTGTTGGAATTGCTCATACTGGAAATTCGATTTTTTCTGCCACTCTGCACTAAAAAATCGTACTTCCCCTAAGCCACTCGGCTTGCCTGGCTAGGTACTATGCAACACCAAAAATTTCGGCTTGTTGCTTCTTCTAAACAACGAAATTTTCTTCTTCTGCCTTTGAGCTTCCTGACTAATCAATTACACTTTGATAGCATGTGAAAATTTCACCACTGAAATCTTATTGCAGCAATTGAAAATTATTTTTCTAATTGTTAATTAATTTAGCAATTTATCTATTACGACAAATACCAAATAATTCACACTGCAACCTTCACAAATAAAATTGCGGAAAAACAATAGCGTTGGAAATTGAGAAATATGCTATAGCACACAAAAAATTAACATTGTTATTTTTGGACAATTGTCCTTGAAAAAACCTAATGCCGGAAAACCGGTGCAACAATTGAGGGTTTTTATTATTATGCAACAGTGAGAAAATCTGAGTACAATCTGGATGCCAAAAACTAGCAATCCTGTAGAGAAAATATTGACAAAAATATCTAGAGGGAAATTACCCTCACCTCGAGCAAGATCGACACTTGACCACCACTAAAAAGTGAGCCGTCCAACTGGACCTGTGCAGGCTCTATGTCAACCTAAAGTTGCCTGCCACATGTGCTGCCTAAATCAATTGCTAATCAAGCCGTCTTGCCTGTTGCTGATTGGGAAAATGCTTCTCTGGCAACCTGGGACTACTTACTGGCCTTTGGAACTGAAAATATCTTCCTCCCTACAAAAATCGAACTGCCCTTTGAGGGTCTGCGTTGCTTCTGTGCAACCTTCTAGAGAAACTTCAACCTTTCTTTGCATTGCACTTCATTGGATCTAGAAAACTTCCTTCGACTCATTGCGTCTACCCCTCATTGTCGTTGCTTCCTTCTGAAGCTTGAACTTTTTTCGGCAACTGCTGGTTCTCCGGAAAAATTGAGCTCTCCAGGAAATCGAACCCGACAAGTGTATTCTCCATCTAGATACCCATTGACTCCTTATAATATTCTGTTAGACCTCCAACGACCAAGGTTAAAACTTAATCAAGGGCCCACATTAATTCCCTGTTGATCTGTGTGAGTTTCTAGATAATTAACACCTTATCTCAATTAATACTGATTAATTTACTAGTTTTCCAAAGTTTAGACTTGGGAAACAATAAAAAATAGGTTAATAATCTAATCGAGACACTTCTCAGTGGAATCTCCAGAAACGATTTGTGGGTTATGGAGAGCTTAGGTGTTTTGGTCTCTCCACAAAGTTTCGAGATTAGAACACCTCTGGCGCTACAAAAACTAACACAGTTTTCTATACCCTCCTATACAAAAGTTCACAATTCCTGTACAAGGTCTGCATTTAATTTCCGGCTGGTTAGCTTCTTGCACAAGTTCCGAAAGAGCTCATATGCTTGCCTCAATTATACACTTTGGTGCCTTAGTTTAGTTGGTTGTGACTCCTATAAAAGAACTTATGTTTGTGGATTGACCTGTAGACATGACTATGATCTTTAGGAGGACACATCGCTACTTGTGGGAAAATATACAAGAGACTTCGCTCAACCTTTAGAATTATGAATTCTGTTCACAGAGGCCTTTAACGATCTTCGATCTGCCTTAGGAGCACCCTTCACATTGACTTGTTATAGAAGAGCCTCAAGGCTACGACCTGATCCAAGGAGGTTCCGACTTGATGCCAGGACTCGTCCCAACTGTTAGAGACTGCGAATTATCAACAGGAGGATGTTTGTCTACCCATATGCTGACCTATGCACTTCAGAAGCCACATAATGATTATAGAATGCTTGACTTCAGTGCTTTTCTAGCCTTAGGGTATAACATCTACATAAAAATGGGTCCAGAAGAATGTGTATTATTCTGGTTGGGATTATACACAAAAGATTTCTTCGATCTGCTTCTCATTGCTCAATTACTTCGCTAGCCTCAGAAATGAGTGTTGACTACTAGCAATGGATCCCAACAACAAAACAAGTCATAAAAACTCAATTCCAGAATTTGATTTGCTAAAAAATAGTGTCCCTCACTGTGCCCAAACAGAATCAAGATAGGAGAGAATTGGTCAACTAGGGTGAAATCTTTTACCACCGAAATTGACAGAAGAAAATGGATCTTAAGACCTTAGAGGTAATGCTCAGTAAACAAATAAATTGATCCACACTTGATGCTCCAAAATGAATAGGCGCCTTGCTGTCTCCAAAAATAGTTCCGCTACTTGTTTCGCCGAATAATCCGATGAGATTGCAAAGACATGTGCGAATTTGGAAAACCTGTCCACGACGGTGTAAATGCAATCTTTACCTTGCGCTTTGGGCAACCTTGTAATGAAGTCCATCGAAATGCTGTCCCATTCCTATTCGGGAATAGGTAGAGTTTGGAGAAGACTTGTAGTATGCGTCTGCTCGACCTTATTCTATTGGCATGTCATGCATTCCTTGACGTATTTCATCACATCTTTCTTTAGACCCTTCCAAGAAAACCGTTCTTGAATTTGTCGATATGTCTTGAAAAAACCCGGATGTCCAACTGTGGAATGTCATGTGTGATCTTCAAAATCTTCTCCTTGAGCGTAGACTCGGGAACCGAGTATATTCTATCTTATAATAAATTACCCCGTCGGCTAGTTTGTACCTGTCGCCTTGGACGATCCGGTTGATTATTGCACAAACAAACTGATTCTTAGCATATTCCGCTGAGAGGTGAGCCTTCCAATCTTTAGTAAGTTCTATGAGGGCACATGCTGCTGGTTTCCTGGAAAGTGGTTCGGCCACACCATTCTTCTTTCCCTTCGCATACTCAATATCAAAATCATAAGCTTGGATATTTCTCACCCGTTTTTGCTGTCACTTGTTCAGTTCCTTTTGTCCCAGGAAATGACGTAGGTTGTTGTGGTCTGTCTTGACTATGAACCTATTTCCAACCAAATATTGCCTGAACTTTGCCAACACATTCATGATAACCGACATCTACTTGTTGTATATGGAATAAAGCTTCTCCATGTCTTGAAGCTTTCGACTTTTGAATGTGATAGGGTGACCCTTTTGCATTAAGATGGCCCCTATGCCTTCTCCTAATGCATCACACTCCAATATAAATGGTTGACTAAAGTCAGAGAGGGTCAACGCATGACAGGAGCTCATCACTTCTTTGAGCTTGTTAAATGTCTTGTCAGATTTGTCTGTCCACTTGAATGCCCCCTTTTTAGTTAAATCTGTTGCACTTAGCTAAGAGAAACCTTTGACAAACCGTCGGTAATAACTGCAAATTCCAAAGAATCCTCATAATTTTGTCAAGTTCTTGGGTGTGGGCCAGTCCAATATTGCCTGAATCTTTTCTCGATGAACCTGTACTCCCTTTCACTGATTATGTCTCCCAAATAAAGAATCTCCGTCAACCCACACTTGCACTTTGATACTTTGGCATAGAGAGATTGCTCCTGCATAATGCTCAAAATTGTATCCAGGTTCCCCAAATGATCATCCCATGTTTTGCTGTAAATGAGAAGGTCGTCAAAGAATACCAATAAAAACTTTCTTAGTTGCTTGTTGAAGATATTGTTCATACATGATTGGAAAGTGGCAGGGGCGTTGGTTAGCCCAAATGGCATGACCAAAATTCAAAGTATCCATAATGGCATTGAAACGCTGTTTTCGACACATCCTCTTCTCAAACTCGGATTTGGTGGTACCCTGGTCGTAAATCAATCTTTAAAAAGTAAACTGCTTCATGAAGTTCATCTAGTAATTCATCGATCCTGGGTATAGGGTACTTGTTTTTTATAGTTTTCTTGTTGCTCGATAATCAATGCACATTCTCCATGTGCCACCTTCTACTTTATCAAGACCATAGATGAGACGAAGGAACTCGAGCTAGGTTTGATGTGGCCCATTTCTAACAGTTCCTCGATGGTCTTTTCTATTTCGCCTGTGAATTTCCTTGGGTGCTTGTAGGGCGTGGTGATCACAGGCTTAATTCCCTCTTCCAGTTCTATAGTGTGCTTGAATCTTCTCTTAGGAGGCAATCTTGGAGGAATGTCACCAAACACTAAAGCATGCTTGTCTATTATTTGTTGAATATCTGCCCTGTATTGCAGTTTATCACTGTTGGGGATCTTTTGGCTCATGATTTTGCAGTTCGCTGCATATGTGACATCTCTGTGCTTGAAGATAGCTACCATTCTTATGGCTGAAATGACTTGTGTGTTGCTATTTGCCATGTCTTTCAGAACTACCTTGCTGCCATTAGGAGCTTTGAACTCCATTTCCAGTGCCTGGTAGTCCATCATGCGCTTTCCCCACGAATACAACCACTGAACCCCCATACCATATTGATGTCTGCAAGATCTATCACATAAAGATCACTAGTAAAAGTATAATTACCGAGTGTTACGTTCAAACTTGGTATCATTCCAGTGCAATTCAAGTTATATCCATCCGCAACTATTACATCCAGGTCCTCAAACTCTTCGGTGGGAAGTCCTCTTTTGGCCACCAGTGTTGCATGAATAAAATTGTGCGGGCCTCCTCCATCAATTATTGCTGTGATGCGTTGCCCCTTGACAACTCCCGGACCTTGAAGGTGTAATAATTGGGTGTACCTGAAAGGGTTGCAATCTTGACTTAGGGTCGGGATTTCTTTTCTTCGCGGGGGTTTTCCTCCGCTTTAGCTTCTTCTTGAGGGTTTTATTCCTTGGGTCTGCTAAGCTCAGCGGGTTCATCATTGCTAGGCATGCGTTCTTCTCCTTCTTCGTCGTCAGAGAGCACTAAGATGTAGTGAATCTTCCCCTTTCCTAAACAATGATGTCCAAGTTCCCATGGTTCCCTACAGGTAAGACATAGCCTTTTCCTCCTTAGTTTGTTTCGGGTTTCCTCATATAACCTGTCCCCTTTGGGCCAATCACATTGTTGAAATTTTGAAGTTCTATGCTGCAACAATAATCTATTCCAAAAGTTCTTTCCTTTGCAATATTAGTTAAGCAATTGTAGATAGAACGTGCACCATATAAATCATTTGTAGAATAGAAGACAACCAAGAACACAAGGGGACAGAGAATTTAGGTCCGATGACTAGGGCGAAACCACAAGGGGAAAACCCAACCAAACTCTATCAGAAATCAAATGTTCAGCAGAGATACAAAATACAATGAGAGAAAAAGAAGTTCACCCAAATTTGAAGATCTTTGATAGCTGTAGCTGATGCAAACACTAAATTACTTTGGCTCATCGAGATCTGCCCTTACTCTTCAAGACTCTCTCTCTCTCTCTCACAATTCTTCTCTAGTCTCTCTAACTCTCTCTTTCTCAAGTTCATACTCTCCTTTCACAATGCACAAGTGAGTAATAGAGAGGATGAGAGGCACAAATATATAGGAAGATCAAGGAGGTCGAATTCATGAGGGAGTAACTCCCATGCCTTGAGGAGGAGTTACATATGACAAAATAGGAGTGTAACTTATGCCATAAAGGAGGTACGCATGCCACTCATGCCATCAAGAGGGAGTATGAATGCCTTAGTAATTCAAGCCATTAAGGGGAAGTGTAACATATGCATTAAAGAGGTGTAAGAGGATTTTTTCTTATGACGAGTCATTAAAGTGTGTAAGAGAGAGTAAGAAGTGTGTAAGAGCATTAAAAAGAGAGAGGAAGAGAGAATAACATATCATTGATTGAGAGAGTTCAATTTGCCATCAAGGAGAGAGAGAGATGTGAAGTGGCATGATTGAGTGCCAAGTAGGAGAGGGTGACATGGAATTTCATTTTAATAATAATATTATAGTATCATAAGGATAATAATTATATTAAATATATATATTGATGATTAAATTAAAAATTAAACAATTGAGATTGAGTAAGGATAAGTTAAGTGATTTTCCAACATATATATATGATTACCAATTGAAACAAGGTGACTTACTAACTTTGGAAAGTCATGGTTGCAATGATAGACATAATTTTCTATTTTTAGAAAGTCACCCTAGAATAGTCAAAAATAAAATTTTATTCAAGGAAATTCATCCCCTAGCTGCTAATTTTCAACACATGTTGAGGGCCCTTTTTCCCTTATCTTTTGGGGGAATGAAAGGTTTGGGAGGGGCTTTAGATTTGACTACTGCATTTCCCATATCACGAATCTTCTTGATAGCTTCTTGAAGGGTGGTGTGGTTGAATTCCTTGACCCAACCTTGTAGGGGTTCAGAGAATGCTTCAGTGAAAAGCATGACTAATTGCTCTTCAGATATATCTGTCACCATTCGTTCAAATTTTACAATAAACTCTTCATGTGATCCCATTTGTTTGAATAGTGCTAATTCTCTAAAGTGGATGTCTGGGTTCTTCATATCAAATCTTTCTATCAGCCTTTGCGTAAAATCTTTATAAGAAGTGAGGTTGGCACGTCCCATTGTTACTAGACCATGACACCACCATTTATGTGCTTCCCCTTCTAGATGTAATGTGGCAAATTGGATTGCTTCTGCTTCCAACATCGAATTGAGCCAGAAATAGGTGTCCAATTTTTGCACCCAAGTCCTCGCTGTACGTTTAGATGCTCCATCAAATGAGGTAGAGGAAATTTACTCACCTTGCGTGCTGGTTCAGCATTTGGTTGTCCCCTGGGTCTATTTCTATATCAGAAATTGCTGTATTCATTGAAGGACATGGCTGCTCGAGTGTTCTCCTCCAGTCTTGCGTAATCCCAAACTTATTCATTAAGAAGTTGATTCAGCTCAACTGCTTCTTGGCCTGTCGGTACTTGATTATTTGTGAATTTTGGGAGTAACGGCTGGCTGCTTCTTCTGCTGGTTGCTTGGTTATTGGTTTAGCGGGAAACTTGTGCTATTTCCCGCTGACCCTGAATCATTTGTTGCCATTGCTGTTGCAACTGTTGATGCATCTGCTGCTGTCCCTGGATTAATTCATGTAACAGAATGCCAGGGTCATATTCTCCTTGCCCTGCTCTATTTCCGATGGTTGAACGATGGGTATTCGTCCTTCATCTTAATGTGATGCTGCTTGTATCTGCAGGAAGCATACAAGGCTCATATACTCACAGCTTGCAGGATGCTTTGCGCTCTGATAGCACTCTAATAGACCAGGGTGATTTTTCCGTAGGATTCTTGCACAGCTTAGATTTTATTCACAATTTTTCCTTCCAATTCACAAGTAATGATTCTAGCACAAAAATACATTTAACAGTATGGCACAGTATTATAGTGCAATCAATAAGTGCATTGTTCAACATAATTCGAGCTCAGCATGGAAATGTCATCAATGTAAACCACACAACAATAATTCGGCCTAGTTACTACAGAATTTAAATACCCTATCTCTCCTTCAAATGAAACCCTACTCACGGTTCAATATACCTGCCTATAACAGAAGTTCACAATTCCTGTACAAGGTCTGCATTCAATTTCCAGTTAGTTAGCTTCTTGCACAGCTTCTGAACAAGCTCAGATCCTGCCTCAGTTATACACTTCGGTGCCTCAGTTTAGTTGGCCATGACTCCTGTAAAAGAACTTGTCTTGGAACGATCTGTAGAGATGACTAAGATCTTCGGGAGAACTCGTAGCTGCTTGTGGGAAAATCTACAAAAGACTTCTCTCAGCCTTTAGAATTCCAGATTCTGTTCACAGACGCCTTTAACGATCTTTGATCTGCCTCAGGAGCACCCTTCATGTTGACTTGTTACAGAAGAGCCTCAAGGCTGCGGCCTAATCCAAGGAGGTTCCAACTCGATGCCAGGACTCGTCCCAACTGTTAGAGAATGTGGATTATCAACAGGAGGCTGTTCGATGCAGAACCCGACCTACTCACTTCAGAAGCCACAAAAAGATTACAGAATGCCTGACTTCAGTCCTTCGCTGGCCTCAGGGATGACATCTTACTTAAAAATGGGTCCAGAAGAATGTGTATTATTCTGTCCTAGATTATACACAGAAGATTGCTTCAATCTGCTTCCCAATTACTTTGCTGGCCTCAGAAATGTGCGCAGGCCGCTAGCAACGGATCCCAGCAACAGAACAAGTCACAGAAACTCAATTCCAGAATTCGATCTGCCCAAAAATAGTGTTCCTCGCTGTGCCCAAACAAAATCAAGATAGGAGAGAATTGGTCAACTAGGGTGGAATCTTTCACCACCGAAATTGATAGAAGAAAATGGGTCTTAAGACCTCAGAGCTAATGCTCAAGAAACAGATAAATTGATCCACACTTGATGCTCCAAAATGAATTTATCCCTCTCATATTATAGATTTCCTAGAGGGGTCTCTTCTTCTAAAATGATAGAGTAAACTTTACTCCAAGCCCCAATTTTGGGTTTCTCTGCCCAGCTGCCCCAAAACTTGCCCAACAGTGGGATTTTTTTTTGGGTTTTTTTCCCTTTTTGAATGTCTATAGCCTATGGGGATTGATAGGCTACTTTGTCCCATTTATCCTCAATTTGTAGAGGATGTTACAATTACCTTCTAGTTTGCAAGACCTTTGGACATATTAGTGCATCTGCTTGAGATCGAGTTTGATAATGATGTATAAAAGGATATCGAGAAGCCATTAGGCCCAGGTGCCTTATCTGGTTCCAGACGCTAGTCTCCATATCACGCTCATTATTTTTTTCTCCTTGATTGGTTTATCATATCTTTCTTCTCATTTGGGAAACCGCAGAAATATTCCCCAACACAGTCGCCAAGGCTTCTGGTGCCACAACATCTTGTTGTGTGAGAAGGAGAGCCATAGCATGTTCTGGCTGTGTTCTGTGACCTTGGCTCGCTGCCTTCCCACCTTTTTGGGGATGTTTTCTTCAAACTCCCCTTCTCCTTATTCCTCATCCTTGGTTTCTATCTGGTCTTTGCCTTTGGGTTTGGGATTAGAGAAAGCATCTTCACATCTGAGAAGTTTTCGATCTCCTCCAGTCTTCTTGAGACTAGAGACAACTCCTTATGTGTTGAGACAACTCCTACTAGTTGTGAAGGATTTGCAAGTGTTTCTATTTGTGGGGGTTGCTTATCCTGGTATAGGACTTCGAATCTAATGTTAATCATCAGCTGGTTGTCTCGTCTTTCGTTGGTCTGCATCCCGATTTGCTTCGAGCGATTCTTGGAGGAGGAAATTTTAATGGAGTTCTGCGCCTAGGGGTATTTAGCTCTAAATCTTGCTGTCATCCTTGACATTGATGCTTGATATCTTGCTCGACGATTTGTGTGCAGACCCAATTTTTGTTTCATTTTCTGCGGTTTTTCCTCTCTTTCTGGTGCCTGCTGAGGGGTTCCCTCCTTGCTGTCTTTGACAAAGTCCTTGTACTTATGACATGATTTGCACTTAAAAGGAAGTTGTTTATAGTCTAACTATCACACATGCTGCCAATTGTCAAGAGAAATAAGGATAGCCTTTGGTAAGCGTTTTTCCAAGTCCACCTCAAAGCAAATTTGAGAACAAGCATACATATTCTCCTTGGGTTTACCTTTTCGATATAACACCCCAAGGAGTTCCCAATGTTGTGGAGGGAACCAATATTCCAACAGCGAACCAAGAAATGGGAGAGCTACACCCAAACAGGGATGGCTGAGGGGACATCATGCTCCAGATTGAAGTCTGGAGTCTATCTATTTAGGTACATGCCTCAGGAACGAAAGAAATGAGGGAGGCCCATTTTGGAAGATTAGATCCCTATCTTCCCTGCTCTCAAATGAGAGCATAAAATCCTGTCACAAAAGGACTGATGCAGTTTCCTTTTGATTAACACTTTCGAACTCTTTTGTAACCAAATGGCCATTGCCCAAGGAGAGGTCCAGATACTAGTGAATTGGCCAATAAGTTCTTTATTAGGCAAGGGCCTTATGTATTGTTGGAGCGGGTGGAAGCTTCACTTCTGGGATCCTTTCAGTTTACTTGATGAATCTAGTTGGCTGAGCTCTTGAAGTCTTCCAGAATGTCGAAACCATACCTTGGAATGCCAAAGTCTTGTGTGTTTGAACTTTGAAGGGGGTTGGGATCCCCCTTGAGAGACTCTGTTCATTATTTGCTCAAAGAAGACAATTTACATCAGACCAGGTTTTTGTTAGGGTGCTCCTGTCAATAGCCCCAAATCCCTGTACTCACCCATTTCAGTTGGGTTTGAAGTTCTGATTTCTTCCACAATCTCATAGATGCAAAGTTAAAATGGATCTATGTTAATATATAACCAAATCAATTATTATTGTTCAAATGATTTTCCTATTCCAAAATAGTAAATGATGGAATCTGATGTATTGAATGGTGAACCCTTAAATAATTTGTGTAACCATACCAGTTATTGTTGCTCAAGTGATTTTCCTTATTCCAAGTTGGTGAATGGAGTCCAATGTATTGAATTCTTAGGTAGTTATCTTATTTCATAATATATTGCAGTTGAACTTGAACTGATATGCATGTGTATATGAAGCAGGTGGGTGTTTTCCAAGCACCAGGCATATGCTCTTGGAAAAACAGTATATAATAAAACTCTTGTGCATTTGGAAATATATTATATAATATAACTCGTGTATGAAGCAGGTGGGTGCACAAATACATTATTTTCAAGTACATAGTATATGCACTTGTAAAATAGTATATATCATCACTGTGGTGTATTAGAGGGTTTGCTTCCATTTTTTTCATCTTTCCATATTCTGTTGGTGGTTTGAGAAAGAAAAACAACTTAACAGTGAACATAGGATCTTGATTTTCTCCCACAGTTTGGCTGTTAAAGCTGTATTGTAACTGGAAGAAATGCTAATATATGATGCTGCCAATTATTAAGTTTAACTGACTGTGGTAATCTCTTGTATGGTCTTTTCAGACGCCCACTACAGAAACCAATAAAAATAACCGAGGCAGAGGATGATGAAGAAGAGGAGGACAACTGGGACTTCCCAGATAGAGACGTTGGCTTTTGAAGCAGTTTCCATTCCCATGTCTTCACTTGGACAAATGCTCTGTGGTTTCGAATATAAATGAAGAATTTTGTACAACCAGTTTGTGCTTTCAGGTACATGCAAAGGACCATATTAATAGAGTTGTTTTAAGTGAGATCTGTTATTTGAAATTTCTAACACGTGCTAGTTGTAACACACTTTCAGCGCTGGGTATAAATCCAATAGCAAAGCAAATCTGCATAGAATTGGCCTGGCATAATAGAATAATTTTCTGCTGCTTCAATTAAATTCTCATGTAACTTAGGAATCTTAATGTATTTGTTCAGAGATTTTCTGGGTCCCTTATTTCTTCAACTGTCTATTTCATGATAATGTTTCTGGCAGGCTTCCTGTTTAGTGGCCAAGCAAATATCAGAGGCCCAGGAAGTGACACCTGTATTCATTGAAGTGCAAACTGATGCATTTTTTTTCTGAACTTTCGAATTGTCTCTAATATCAACCATATAACCCCCATTTCTTGCAATCTGCAAGAAATATATTGGCGCACACATGTGGTCAAATGAATAATATTTTGATATCAAATAAGAGTTATTTTTTCATGCTTCATATTATGAAATTTGAAGTGTTGGTATTCCTTGGTATGAGTTCTTGTGCTCTTTGCAGTAAGTCAATAAAGATTGTTAGGTTTTCATTAAGAATGGAAAAATAGTAGGCATGCAGAGCTGAGCTTCACAAGGATGATGGCCATCTATTGAAATGAGACATAAAATGTGGCTATTCACAATTTAATAAAACTGATTTAGTCCCGATTGTATTTATTTTGTGGTAAATTCATCTAAATATGTGTGGTGTATTAGATGGTCTTTATAAGCGGTTTGGAGCAAGGAGGGTGCAGGCAGGGATCCATTTGAGCTATATGCATAAGGTCAAATTCCAATTCCTTTAGTTGCAAAAAGATATGGATCACCCCAATGTACAGAATCAAGATGAAGTCACATTCTTTAGGTTTCTCTTAGGATTTATTTTTTTCATAGAACATGGAAAACTTCCTTGTCTTTAACTTTATCAGTCAATGAAACCTGCTCTTATTTTCTTTTTCCTATAGTCAAGTAAGGTAGTGCAAGTTGCCTGATAGACATTGCAATGAAAATACAGTTCCACTGAATTTTTCTGTTGCATGTTTGACTTCCTTCTACATGCCTTGAAAATATAAATTTGAGGAGATGCTAAAAATTTAAAAAATACCACAGAAGAAACAAAAACTGCATGGAAGATGAGAAAAATGTTCTTGATACTGTAAATTGCAATCCAGCCAGAAGCACATCCCAAGGGTTTCAAGACACATTCATGCACCTGTAACTGTACAGTATGGGCATGCTTGAGACATTGTGGTTTGGTGGGAAATGCATGCTGGGGGTCCAAAATATATTTTCCTGTGAGAACCCCCTGGAAAAGTTTCCATATGCTCACATTTTGGGCCTCTATTATCATTTATGTAGGTAGAAATAATGATGCCGCAAAATACAATCCAGCTGGAAGCACGTCCCAAGGGGTTCAAAACACATACATGCATATAACCTTTAACTCTACATGTATGGGCATACATTTTTTGAAAAATATTGTGATTACGTGGGAATGCACCCTGGAGTGTCCAAAATACTTTTGCACAGGAATCCTCTGGAAAAGGCCAGGTTCATGCCAATTGCTTTTTCATGTTTTGGGTCTCTATTATGCAGGTACAAATACTGATACGACAAAATTCAAGTTACCATCCAGCCAGAAGCACATTACAAGGGGTTCAGAATACATACATTTATATTTGCATGCCCCTGTAACTGTACATCCTTTGAAAATCTTGCGATCCAGTGGATAATGCATCCTAAAGGGTTCAAAATACTTTTGCCCCTCGGAATCTTCTGGAAAAGGTCAGAAGCCCTGCCAGATCACGTTTTGGGCCTCTATTATGTTGGTACAATTAGTGATTTTTTATTTTGAAGCCTTACGTAAAGTACTTTATTAGTTAGTGGTGGTGCGTGTTTCTATTTGTTTATTTCTTTTGAAGGTGGAACCCCTGCATGTGTATGCCACAAATGGGCACCCTTATTCTTAATCAAAATCTCTTATTTCTGTTTTTCCATTATTTATGTGGTTAGTTGTCATGCTGTCAGAATGCCGTTTGACCATCCATATAGCATCACAACATGACCATTCATATAGCATCACAACCTTATGATAATAAAATAAGAAACTAGCTATAATTTGGCAAGTAATTGTATAAGCGCATTGAGAAATTGGATAAGAATACATTATGCAAGTGTTGGCCAACTTGTGTTATTTACGTATTACTATGCATTTATATTCTTGGACTGTAGCGTAGAAGCAGTATGACCATTTACGTTTGTTTCTAGTTCTTATGAGTGTGTTGCTTCACGCAATGTTTTTTTTTTCATTCTACTTGACAATGAATAAGTGGATGAAATTTTAATGTCCAGCAGACTAGATATAGTCTATGGGACCACTAGCTTCCCCTTTTTTTGCTTTTTGCAATGCATTTTTCTTATTATTCAAATTAATGATGAGCTGCCCCAACCTTCTAACAGTGCCCTCATTGAAAAGACAAATGCCAAAGAACCGATGTTAACATACTGCTGTAACTGTCTCTGATATTTCGGAAAGCATCACACATTCCAAAATGAAATGTTTTTCCGATTCCACTGCCCCAAAAGCGCGAAAAGTACACACCCCTCTTCCCAAGCTTCTTTGGGTCTTTTCCACAAACCTGTTTTGTACTCTCGGAATCTTCTAGAAAAGGTCAGAAGCCCTGCCAGATCACGTTTTGGGCCTCTATTATGTTGGTACAATTAGTGATTTTTTATTTCGAAGTCGCACATAAGTACGTTATTAGTTAGTGGGGCGATGCATGTTTCTATTTGTTTATTTCTTTTAAAGGTGGAACCCCTGCATGTGTATGCCACAAATGGGCACCCTTGTTCTAATCAAGATCTCATATTTCCGTTTTTCCATTATTTATGTGTTTAGTTGTCATGCTGTCAGAATGCCGTTTGACCATCCATATAGCATCACAACATGACCATATATATAGCATCACGACTCTATGATAATAAAATAAGAAACTAGCTATAATTTGGCAAGTAATTGTATAAGTGCATTGAGAAATTGGATAAGAATACATTATGCAAGTGTTGGCCAACTTGTGTTATTTACGTATTACTATGCATTTATTTTCTTAGACGGTAGCATAGAAACAATATGACCATTTGCGTTTGTTTTTAGTTCTTATGTGTTGTTTTACTAAATGTTTTTTTTTATATTTCATTTGAGAATGAATAAATGAATGAAATTTTAACGTCCACGAGACTAGATATAGTCTATGGGATCACTAGCTTCCCTTTTTTTTCTTTTTGCAATTCAATCTTCTTATTATTCAAATTAATGATGAGCTGACCCAAGCTTCTAACATGCCTTCACTGAAAAGACAAAGCTGAGGAACCGATGTTAACATACTGTTGTAATTGTCTCTGATGTTTCTGAAAGCATCACATTCCAAAATGAAATGTTTTCCCGATTACATTGCCCCAAAGTGCAAAAAGTATACACCCGCTTTTCCCAAGCTTCTTTGGGTCTTTTCCACAGACCTGTTTTGCACCATAATTGATGCGAGCTAGTTTTTAATTGAGCAATAAGAATTTTTTCACTCCATGGAATGCTAGCTCCGATGTACTCTTTTTGTTGGAGATCATACGTGGGGTTGAATTCTTGAAAATAGTACTTCATCTTTCTACCCAACTCTTTTCCCCATATATGCTTATGAAACTTCTCCATAACATAACTCTTTAAATCCTTGCTATTTGTGGGACATGCATTGAGGTAAATATTCCATTTTTGCATCTATTTGTTGTTTTCTCTCATCCATGATTTCTTTCTTTCACTCATTCCTTCATTGAAGATAGCTTTAGGCCATCTACCTTCTCCTGTTTGCTCAATTCTCTAAAGATATCTTATGAGACACACCATAGCAATTGCTTTGATGGAAATTGCTCCTGTTTCACTCAACATTATCTCATAAGAAACCAAAATTTTTATTTTAAACTTGCTAATGATAAAGTGTTTTTGGGTTTTCTCAATTTGCTTCCATTTTGAAACAGGAACATTGCTAGCTCACAATTCACACCCATATAATATCACTAGACAAACTAGGAGCCCAAAAAGCACTTTAATTGTTTTCCAATCCTGTAACTCTGCCTCTCTAAATCTGTTTTGAAGAGTATATAATGCTTTCCACCCTCCTAAAACTCAAGAATTCCTAATTTATTATGTTGAACCCTATTTTGGAATATTGTCCTTAAAAAGTGTGCTTTTAAGTTTTGGAATTTTTTGAGATCAACGCTCAAGATGCTGAGTTCTTTCCCACTTAATTTGTTATGCTCAATCCTATTTGGATGTTTGTCCTTGTGAACATTGCATGCTTTTATTTCCTTATTTCAGTTTTGGAGATGCTTCTTTTGGTAAAACAATCCTATGAGGCTTTTGCCCTATTGATATTTTATTTTCTTTATAAAAGGCAAATCCATAGTTTCGGTAAGATTTTTTTCCTAGCTCTTCCATGAAGTTTTACATAGTGTTGGAAACATTGAAATCGGCAAAATATCGACGAGGACCATGAAAACATATTTTTGAAAACATTGGCCAAAAAAATTGGCAATCATCACAAACATTAAAAAATGTAAAATATATATAATTTTTTTTAGATTTTTAAACATATAAAGCAACAACAACACAAAATAAACACACTGGCACATAAATATGAAGAAAGTATTGATATATATGATGTAGTGGATAATAAAAATGATACATTAAAGACGATACCAAATCTTGTTGATCCATGATAATTGTCCAATCAAAGACTCAAATGTGGAGAACTGACAAAATAACATCACATATATAAATGTATATCATCATGAGTTATAAGGAGCAAAACAAACAAAACTCATAGCTAGCTATTGGTGATTAGTGCCCTCTCCCCCTTTTACGAGAAAAGATGATGGGTTGTTTGTTAGCGTATCCCTATTAGTAGAAGGCCTTGGCCCCGCACTTAATGTCAAATGATGATTGCTAGGTATGGAATTGTGCTCTCCTATATCTGTAGTAGGTGGTGCTGATGCTCCCTCCTACTCCTCCCGCTCCTCCCTTGAGTCCTTTTGTTGCCCCTGTACTAATGGTCCCTCCTCTAACTGTTGAAACTAATACCAAGGAGAGGTGTTACTAGACATTTTATATTTTTTAGCCTAGTAGACACATTAATGACTTTTGATTTGGTGACATTTATGAGTTATATTAATGTCATGGGTGGAAGAGATACTCAAAAGTGGTATACTATGTACTTTTTTTTAATATTAAAGTCACTTGTACTTTAAAAGTGACTTTATGTGTAAAGTACAGAGTTCACTTATTTAATATTAAAGTGAGTTGAGAAAATCACTTTATGAGAAAATTAGAAAAATGTATACAACTTGAAAAAGGTACTAGGAGGCTTTTAAGTATTGGGGCAAATGTATTAGGGGGGTCATTTGGGAAAAATGATCTCAATCACACATCTTGAAATTTGAAGATTAAATCTCAACCATTGAATCTTAGGGTTAGGGATTCAATTTTTTCCATAAGACAAAAGGAGAAAAGGGAGGCTCATTCCTCATTTCATACTTGAGAGAAAGAGAAGAGGAGGAGAGGATAAATTAAAGGAGAGTTTGCAGCTTGAGGAAGAGAGCTCGAATCCCTAGCAAAAGAGGCAGCTACACCAGTGCAGAAATTGAGGAGCAAGGCAACCATATACCAACACAAAATTTGAGGCAGAGGCACACATTTTGAGGCAAAGGGCTGCACAATTTCTAAAGAAAACAACACAAATTCTGAGATTTCTGGGCAAGAAAGATGAGACATTCAACTGTTGTTTGGCTTGAAATTCTAGACACGAAGTAGCTGATAAGTGGCAACACATAAATCGAGGCTCAGACCAATGCATATTTTGAGGAACTGCAGGTCATTTCATGCACAAAATTCGGGGCATCTACAATACATAATTTGAGGTTGGCTTGGCACATAATTCAAGGCTGATTTGGCACAGATTTTGAGGCTGATTTCTGAGCACAAAAATCCACGAGCCGAGCTGTGTAAAAGTGCAGAAATTTCAGGTCACTTGAAATTGTGAAAATTTGAAAAATAGCAGTGGGCATAATTTTTCTAGATTTGCATTTAAAGCTTCAACAAAAGGGAGATAAGTATTGTGATTAATTTTTATGTACTTGGACTAATTTTTTAAGCAATAAAATCCTCATTTGAAGACCGTTTTTCCCCAAAAGGTTGTGGGGTTTTTCTAGGGTCAACTTGACCAAATATAAGTGTCTCTCATTCTTGAAATGCTTGCATACATTTTGATTTAATTACAACTGATAGGAAATGTGAAAATAGTAGAAGTACTCGTTAAATGTTTACAATGAATGCATACTGAAAATTATATTGGCATGACAAAACATGTGGGTTGGGTCAAACAAACACTTGCAAAATTGTAAATTGGGGTTGGGGTGCAGATCATTAATTTTCTACATGGTATGAGAGCTTAGTTGAGCCAAGTTGAAGCTTAAATCTACATTTTCAGTTAGCTGATAAAGAGGGTAGCAAGCTACCAAAGTCTTCAAACAATGAACCATACCTTTGACACTGTGCTAGAAACCCAAAGATTTCAGCAGTTTAGAGGGAGAGTGGTTCTAGCTTCTAGTTT
The DNA here is from genome assembly GCA_000404065.3 of Pinus taeda. Classification (NCBI taxonomy): domain Eukaryota; kingdom Viridiplantae; phylum Streptophyta; class Pinopsida; order Pinales; family Pinaceae; genus Pinus; species Pinus taeda. The sequence goes on along the minus strand of APFE030039271.1, from coordinate 8,190 downwards.
TGCTTCATTTGGTTGGTTGTGGGGTCATGGCTACTGGGTTGAGAGTAGAGGACAGATTGGTGGGGGTTGAAAATTTTGGCCCATGAAAGGAGAGAATCATACTTTTACTGGAAGAGGTGGAAGTGTGGGATATTGTATAAGCAGTTGTACAACCACCCACTGATCCAACTCTATTGGTAAAGTTTTACTAAGAAAAATGTGAAGGCAAAAATGATCCTTCTAGATTCCATCAAGGATCATATGTTCCCTCATGTTTTAGTAATGACATATGCATATCAAAGGTATGATTCCTAGGTTTCTTTGCACTCGAGTTCTAATGAGAACATGAAGATGGTGTTGAGACAAAAATAAGCAACACCAAGATGACTAAGACCAACAGTGTTACATCTTTCCTCAACAAAGTCTCATAGGAGAAAGATGAGTTCGCTGCTATTGGCGAGATTATTCTAGAGGAGCTTGGTTCACATTGCTTTAGAAGGTTCACCGAGAAGTGGGATAGTTTTATCCACAACTTGGTGGCTAGAGAGCATTTTCTTGGATGGAGGAGGATGTGGGATGATTTCCTTCAGGAGGAGATTAGGAGAAGCATGCGCAGTGGCAACAAGAGTGGTGGGGTAGGTGAAGAGGAGAATGTTGCTCTTGCGACAAACGGCAAGAAGACAAATAAGATAAAGAAGGGGTCTTTTAGTGGAGCAAAGTAGGATAAGGGGAAGCAAAAAGCTAAGGAGGACATGAGCAAACTGAAATTCTTTGCTTGTGGGAAGATGAGTCACTATGCTGTACAATGTCCCAACAATGAATTGCAGCTTTAATAAATGTGGATGAGTTTGCAACTATGTTTGTCTCATAGTGTGCTTTGGTGCTGAGTTTAGCCACTCATGTCACATCACGTGCATGGTTCATAGACAGTGGAGCATCCTACCATATGATTGGAGTTAGAGAGCACTTCACAAACCTCTTGGAGGATGGCAGTAACTTGGAGGTTGTGCTTGACGACAACTCCAAAGTCAAGGCGACAAGTATGGGGACAATATCATTTTAGAGGGAGTCATTACCTCTTGATGCTGATAAATGTTCTTGATGTTCCAGGGTTGAAGAAGAGTTTGATATCAGTTTCCAGCTTGGAGGGCAGGGGCTATGAGGTACTATTCCGGAAGGGACAAGCACTGTTGTATCCTAGAGGATCCAATATCGACTCTGCTCGTGTGATGAGAGCTCGCAACGAGAGACTATATAGGCTCATGTTTTAACCTCTTCGATCTATGGTGGCTCAAACATTTATCTATTTTAGCCTAGTAGACACATTAATGACTTTTGACTTGGTGACATTTATGAGTCATATTGATGTCATGGGTAGAAGAGATACTTAAAAGTGGTGTACCATGTATTTTTTCTAATATTAAAGTCACTTGTACTTTATAAAGTGATTTTGTGTAAAGTACATAGTTTACTTTTTTAATATTAAAGTGAGTTGAAAAAATCACTTTATGAGAAAATTAGAAAAATGTATACTACTTGAAAAAGGTACTAGGACGCTTTTAAGTAATGGGGCCAGTGTATAAGAGGGGTCAATGTATGAGAGGGGTCTCAACCACACATCTTGAGATTTGGAGATTAAGTCTCAACCATTGAATCACAGGGTGAGGGATTCAATCTTCTCCAAAAGACAAAAGGAGAAAATGGAGGCTCATTCCTTTCTTCACACTTGAGAGGAAGAGAAGAGAAGAGAAGAGGAGAGGAGACATTCAAGGAGAGTTTGCAGCTTGAGGAGAGTTTGAATCCGTAGGCAAAGGAGGCAACTGCACCAATGCAAAAATCGAGGAGCAAGACAACCATATACCAACACGAAATTCGAGGTAGAGAAGCATGAGTTTTGAGGGAAAACAATAACATGAATTCCAAGATTTTTGGCCACAAAGTCCGAGGGCATTCAACTGCTCTTTGCCTTGAAATTCCATGAACGAGTTTCGAGGCAACTGATTAGTGGCAGCGCAAAAATTGAGGCTTAGAGCAATGCAAATTTCGAGGCATTGCACGCTGTTTCAGGCACATAATTCGAGGCATCTACAACACAAAATTTGAGGTTGACGTGGCACATAATTCAATGCTGATTTGGCACAGATTTCGACCCTGATTTATGAGCACATAAATCAAGGAGTTGAGCTGTGTAAAAGTGCAGAAAATTCTGGGCACTTGAAATTTTGAAAATTTGAAAAATATCAGTGGGTATAATTTTTCCAGATTTGCATTTAAAGCTTTAGCAAAAGGGAGATAAGCACTGTGATTAATTTTTATGTACTCAGACTAATTTCTCAAGCAATAAAATCCTACTTTGAACACTGATTTCCCCCAAAAGGTTGTGGGGTTTTTCTGGGGTCACCTTGACAAAAAAAATCTCTCTCATGCTTGAAATGCTTGCATAAATTTTGATTTAATTACGACTGATAGGTAATGTGAAAAATAGTAGAAGCACACATTAAATGTTTACAATGAATGCATATTGAAAATTATATTAGCATGACAAAACATGTGGGTTGGGCCAAATAAACACTTGCAAAATTGTAAACTGGGGTTGGGGTGCAAATCATTAATTTTCTACACTAATCATGTGGGTGACTCCTCCATGATGGGAACCTTAGACTCCACCGTCCACATAGACAATATATCAATATTGTTTAAGGAAATGACATTCACATCCAATAGTTTCTCTATTTATTTCACCCGTAGTCGGATATTGTAATGCACATACACCAATGCAGTAAGGTGCAAGGACTCCGACCCGTAAGACTGTCATAAAAAAGTTAATGAGTCTTGACACTTGAGGGTCATAAATTACATTAAATGTAATTGCTCAGTCGAACGTTGAAGTCTAAGTTACAAATTGTTTCACTTCTTTAAGTGTATTTTCTCAAATACATTCCAATTGCACTCACACTTTGAAGTGCTACATGTCTCACTAGGATTCTGATGGCCAAATTCTGCAAATGGCGCTCTTGCACCATAATTTCACCACCAAACTACTACAAATTAAAGAAAATGTAAAAACTTAAAACATATTTAAACTTTCAAATAAAAACAAAGTTACCGATCAAACGAGAATTATTACCTCAAAACAAGAATTCTATAAAAAAATATCCCCAAAAAAATGAAAAAAACGACCTGAAAACGAAAAATGTTGACGCTGGAATAACATTTTTTTTCAAAGTAAATTTTCAGCATTTAAAAAAAATGGAAGTAAAAGCCAAATTTTTGTATACAAAAGATACTTTGAAAACGAAAAGTGTTGGAATAACGTTTTTTTTTTCATGGTAAATTTTCTAACATTTTTTAATAATGATGTTAAGGATAAATATCATGACTCCGAAAAACTGTAAATTTCCAACGTTTTCAATCATGGCATTAGAGATAAAATATCACGTCTTTGAAAAACCTTAAAATTCCAACAATTTTTAGTGATGGTACTAAAGAAAAAATACTTATAATTGTTTTCAACCCATTAAAGATAAAATATCACGACTTAAAAAAACATAAAAATCTTGACAATTTTTCAACCATAGAATTAAAACCAAAGATTATGATTACAAAAAAACTTTAAGTTTTCAAAATATTTCAAGCATGACATTGTGGAAAAAATTTATTACTAAAAAAACTTAAAAAGCGAATATCTGAATGAATGAGTTATTATACCAAAAATATTTTTTTTTTTTTACAGTTAAATGTATAGCAATTTTAAAATCTTAGCCTATAACTTGATACATTGCAACAAAAATTTAAAAATCGACCATCAAATTTAAAAACTTGATACAATGCGTGCTGGTTAACTTGACTCATTTTAATGAAGACTTAAAAACCTACCATGAAATTGAGACATTGTGGCGGACTTTATTCATTATAACGAAAATTTTAAAACCAATTATCAAATTACACATAATGGTATTGGCTTGTTAGTTGAGCATCAACACGAATCCCAGAAAAAATAAATAAAAAAAACCAAAAATAAATAAAATACAAATACAAAAGAAAACAAAAATTCAAACATTGAAATAAATTAAAACAAGAAGTAAT
>APFE030039268.1:150759-169810 GCA_000404065.3 Pinus taeda | reverse complement strand
ATTTCCTTGATTGCAGTAGCTTAAATCATTTTTTTGTATTTAGACAGCAGCAAAGATGATATTTTCATAATCAATAGTTCATTAATTACTTGTTTTAAATAGTAGCATATTTTTCATTCTTGACTCAAGTATTATTTTGCATTAGTATGTTCTAAGACCTTCTGAAGTGTTAAGTTTTGGGAACCCTTATAGAGGACATAATTGCCTTAAAAGCCTATAACCATACTTGCCTTCTAGAAACTTAGGAATAGGAATTCCATAAACAAAGATAAAAACCCCCAAAACAACATAAAAATAACAAACGACAAAAGTAAGAAATAGGTTATCTTGCACATATAGTGTGCCACACTTCGTCAGCTTACGAATCCCGAATTGATAATTAATGTAGCAATTTAGGACACACTAAATTGACCAAACAACAAGGATCCTCTAACAAAGTGGAAAACACAAATCTCAACATCAAATTATCATCTCAACAAAAACCACAAGAAGAAATGGTATCAATGTATCTTATACCTCCACTTCTGGGGATGTCCTAAAAATGCACAACGCTTCTAAAGAAATGAACAACACAGTTGAATTCCTGGTGAAAAGTCATGAAATCTGACTGTAAAATTTATCCCTTTCTAACTCGGACAATTATGGACCCCCATGAATCTCAAATATTCCTTAAAGATTATCTTCTGTACATTGGCTAAAATTCAGTTGCTCAGATGAAGAAACCAACTACAACATCGTGTTCCTTGTGTGAAACTGAGAAAAATGAAAATAAAGTTAGTCTGGTTCTGAAACGATCATTTTTGGACCTCTAGGGAATCTTTCAAATTTCATGTGAATTCCTGCATCAAGGTTCCAACTTCATGGTTCCACTGCTCAGACCTTTGTTTATGAAAAAATGGCTTCTCAGATCAAAAAACTGATTGCACCATCAGACTCCTTGTGAAATTCTGGTTCAGATGAGTATAAACTCGACATATTTCTAATACTATCAAAATTTGGCCCCAAGGGAATCTTTTAGACTTGCATATTTCCTATGTAAGGGTTCCATCTCCTTGTTTTGTGTGCTCTCTCAAGGTTCCACCACTTTGGTTTGCATGTTGGTTTTCACAGTCCTCTCTCCCAATGCACAGATGAAACTGGGCTTGAATATATTTTTAGTGGGCAGATATTTCAAAGTTTGTTCATTGGTGGACTGGCTAGCGAGATAAAATTAGGTTGCTAGCAGTTTGGGAGGTCCTAGGGTCAAACCCCATGGGAACCCTGACTTAGAACCCGTTCATTTTTTGTGTTGGAGGTTTGTATTGTTTTGGGGGGGTTGCTCGTTAGCGAGTCGACAAATTTGGTCGGGCAGTGTCAATTCTCACTAACCCCAAACCATATATATGGTTGGTCATTGGCCATTTTAATTATTTTTTATATATAATAGAAATCCATGGGAGAGGTTGGTGGTTTCGCTTGTGGGTGGCCCACCACACTATAATAGTAATTTTTTTTTATTTTTTTATTTTTTCTATAAAAACATAGTAAAAACCGCTAGCCATATTTTTTTGGGTCATTGGAAATTTTAAGTAGTTGACAATTTTTCCATTTTCGACTACCAAAAACTATCGTCATTAAGTTCTATTTTGTAGCCTAGTTAACAACTGCCAAATTTAGTATGTCTTCCATTTTTAGCTAGGCTCCAAATTTAGTTGGTGCTTTGCTAAATTTAGCCAATGAGCCTATTTCCAAAACTTTGGCTTGCCATAACTTTTGCATATGAACATGGATTGAGGTGTCATTTGCACCATTAGAAATATTGTAATGAGATATTTCATTTTATTCTAGTTTCGTTGCAATACAAGGACTTTTATTTTTGAGATTTTCTAGAACCACCTAGAGCATTCCTCCCCACTGAGCAGCTTTATGTCCTCCAAAAGCATGAACACTATCTGCAATTTTTTGTACTCCCTCATCTGCAAAAAAGGTGCCCTAATAGGGCACACTTCCTTCTCCTTCACCTTTTTCCTTCGGAGCCATAAGTGATGAACGGAAACTTGTATGCTATCCAAACCAATAGTAATCTTACAAAATACATGTTCAATTACATGATCTATCATGACCCAATCAAACCCCATACTTTCCAAGAGTTTATAACACACTCTTTAGTCAAAATTACATCAAAATCATATCGGAAACCAATACCCGACTATCAACAAAAAAGGCCCAAAATATCATCATGTTGAATTCATGAGTGATGGAAAACACTTCATCACTTTTACAATTATTTCACAATGCGTGATTTACAAAAGGTGGCCATGATTAGATACTATCTCTAATAAAACCATCTCTCACTCAACAAAGTGAATGAGTCATCATTCTAGAGATGATTCTCTTGTCGAAAAGCTTCATTGATTAGTTCATGCACAAGCACATTTCCCTTCCCGAGATGTTGCTTTGGATGGAGCTCCCAACATGTGGCTCTCTGATGTCCATCTTTGTTGCAACAGCTACAAAAATTATTCTTCCTCCAAACCTATTTAACCTTCTTCCTTCCCTGATGTGGAGAAGGCCTTTCAAGTCTTGTCCTCTTTCATGTTGCCCTTTTTTTCCAACAATCGACAACAACATGGTTATACAAGCCACAAAAACTACATGGTTTTCTATGCAATAAATTTTTCTCATGATTAGTAATATCCATACAATTAAAAGAAACATTAGAATACTGAGACTTTTTATACCTCGCTTGGTTGTCTCTGATATATGCTTGGTGTTGAGAGCTTTGCTTAGCTCTTTCCCTGCAATGTGCACCATCATGGGAAGATTGTGATGTGTTCCCATCATTCTCTCCTTGATGATTTCAGAAATGGCTTCGATTCTATGCCTAAATAACCCCTTGCTTTTGGTATCTTTGAGCATTCTCCTTCAACATACCCCAATACTGAAATGGGTACCTCAAGGCTTCCAACAAAAATAACATCATGTGAAAATGAAACTAAAGAATTACCAACACTATTTACCTCAAATATTTATTATGAAATAAGTAGTGATGGATTTGTTAAGCCTTCATTGCATTTAAATTTTTCCAAGGCCTCTTCCATGGCTCGTAATTTATGTTGCAATCTTTGCTTCTCCTAATCTACTTCTTGTAGAAGTCTCTTCAACTCAACATTCTCTGCTTGAATGACTTAATTGATCTCTTCATTTAAATGATGAGAAGAAGATGAAGAAGAAGTATATTCACTCAAATATGGATATGGAGCATAATCCTCTGCTCTCTCTTTCTCATATTCTTCTTTTCCATTTTCACCTCGTAATCTACATACATTATATCTACCATGATTTCCATCCTGTAGAAGGCCTCGTAGAGATCTATGTGATCCTCCATTTTCTTTCTTATTTCATGTTCAATCTCTGGTTGTCATTCACACTCACAATTCATGCCAGTAAGAAGACCACTCTGATACCAAACTTGGTCCAGATTCTCTCAGGTATCATAATCAACCAAGATATTTTACTTCTATGGTGTTAGCAGAATTGCATGTGAAAGATTATGAAAAACCACATGTGGATAATTTAAAGAGGAAGAAACATAAAGGAAACCATCAAATCAAAGAACACACACAACTTGATAATGGAGCTCGTCTAGTGTGGATTATGTCTCTGGGCCTGTGTCAAGAGTGGGGATATCACTTCATTAATTTATAAAAGATGATGATAAGTACATGATGCGTTCTTTGTCAAATACAAGGATGAACTTCCTTAACTAGAGTGGCATGTCTCTCCACGATACATTCTTCTATAAGAACTCTCACTCATATAGTCTCTCCTTCAGCATGATAAAATATCAAAATCTCACATGAAGTGGCATACAAGGATCATCCAACAAAGTGGAAAACAAAAATCTCAACATCAAATCATCATCTAAAAAAAAAACAAAATAAGACATGGCATCAATGTATCTTATACCTCCACTTCTGGGGATGGCCTGAAAATGCACAACTCTGCTGAAGGAATGGACAACATGGTTGAATTCCTGGTGAAAAATTGTGAAATCTAACTATAAAATTGATCCCTTTCTGACTTGGACAATTTTGGGCCCTCAAGAAGCTCAAAGATTCCTCAAATATTTTATTTGCGAGTTGGCTGAAATTCAGCTATTGAGATGAAGAAACTGGTTACACCATCATTTTCCTTGCGAGAAATTGAGAAAAAAGAGTATAAGTTGGATTGTTTTGAAATTGTCAATTTCAGACCTTTAGAAAATATTTTAGATTCCATGCAAATTCCTACGTCAAGGTTCCAATTTCATGGTTCCACTACTCAGATCTCTGTTTCTAGAAAAATGGTTGCTCATATCACAAAATTGAGTGCACCATCAGTTTCCTTGCAAAATTATGGTTCATACGAGTATAAAATCGACATATTTATAATACTGTCAAAATTTGGCCCCAAGGGAAACTTTTAGATTCCTTGCATATTCCTTGCGCCAAGGTTTCATCTCATCATTATGAGTTCCTGCTCAAAGTTCTGCTACCTCAATTTACATGATGATTTTTGCGGTCTTCTGTCCTGACCAAAAAATGAAACTTGGCTTAAATATACTTTTAGTGGGTGGATATTTCAAAGTCTGTCCATTGGTGGACTAGTTGGCATGATAAAATTAGGCTACTAGCAGCTGTGGAGGTTCTTGGGTCAAACCTAGTGGGACCCCTAACTTGGAACCCACTCTTTTTTTTAATTATTTTTTATATATAATAGGAAGCCATGGGAGGGGCTGGAAGATCTTCTAGTGGGTGGCCTGCCACGCTATAGTAATAATTGTTTTAATTTTAATTTTCATATAAAAACAATAGTAAAAAATCGTAGGCTATTTTTTTTGGGTCATCAGAAATTTTAAGTAGGAGATGATTTCACCAATTTTGACCTTCGGAAACCATCATCGTTAAGTGCCATTTTGTATCCTAGTTAACATCCACCAAATTTAGTAGGTCCACCAATTTTAGCTGGGCTCAAAATTTATTTAGCGCTCTGTTAAATTTAGCCAATGGGCTTAGTTGAACAAAACTTTGACTGACCATAACATTTACATACGAACTAGGATTGAGGTGTCCTTTGTGTCGTTGGAAAGCTTGTGAAAAGATTTTCATTATGATTCTTATTTCACTGTAATACAAGGAATTTTATTTTTGAGCTCTTTTGGAGTGACCTAGATCATTTGTGCATGGCTGTGATAGGATGGCCTATTTTGGAGAAGTTTCAAATAAATCTTCTATAATATCATGTGAGTCCCATGAATGATCTAATATCGCCTACATTCCTTGGAGTTGGCCACTCCTTGATGGATTTGACCTTATTTGGATATACCAACATGCCTTCCTTGGATACAATGTGCCCTAAGTAGTGTATCTGTGTCTGGAAGAATTCACACTTATCTAAATTTTCATAGAGAAGGTGCTCTCCCAACAACTATATCAAAACAACTAGATGTTGCTCATGTTCTCCTTCTGTTCTTGAATAGACCAATATGTCTTCCACAAACATAATGGCGAACTTATCCAAGTATGGTCGCAACACTTCATTCATTAAACACATGAACATGGCAAGAGATTTTTTAAGTCAAAAGGGTACTAGCACAAATTCATAATTCCCATATCTCATCTGGAAGGAAGTTTTATGAATGTCCTCCTCCTGGATTCTTACTTGATGGTAGCCCGAACTCAAGTCAATTTTGGAGAAGATTGCGGCTCCTCTTAACTAATAAAAGAGATCATCAATTATCGGTAGTAGGTACTTAATCTTGATGGTTACCTTGTTCAATTGTCTATAGTCAATGCACAACCTCAAGGTTCCATCCTTATTTTTCACAAGTAATACTAGTGCTCCCCAAGGAGACACACTTGGCCTTATGTATCCCTTGTCCAGCATTTCCTTCAACTACAGCTTTAGCTCAACCAACTTTGGGGTGCTCATTCTATAAGGGTCCTTTTATGTTGATGCTATCCCATGTATTAGTTCGATAGAGAAGTCTATCTCTCTATGAGGTGGTAATCCTGGAACTTCTACCAGAAAGATATCCACGTAATTTCGCAACACTCGTTAATTTTGGAGTAATTCTACCTCCTCTCCCTTTGTTTCTCTATAAAATCCTATATCTTTTGAAACCTGTACTATGAACAACATATATCCCTTCTTGCCACTACGCTTGGCCCGAGTGTTAGTTATCAACCTTACTAATGTAGGATTCTTCTTGCTTGGAAATATTCTCTTCATCCTTTGCTCATCGAGACATTCTATTTCCTTTACGTAATCATCTACCTTGGCCTGGTGAGCATACAACTAATCCATTCTTAGGAAAATGCCATACTCACCTAATGGTAGCACATTCAAGTGAGTTATAGTGGTCATGGCATTGCATTCCAGAAAACATGACCTCACCCAGTGGCTGATCCTTTTCTTTGTCCCTGTCACCAACTAAACCAGCTATGGCTCTCCATGCAGTTCAACATCCAATTTTCACTTCTCAACAATCTCTAGGATGAAATAACTATATTTAGAACCTAGATCAATCAAAATTGAAACAAACTGTTTTCGTAGCTTACCTTCCATCCCAATGATGGATTCTTGGTGATCTGCTCAATGGATTTCCAATGCTACATAAATCCTGGGCACACTCTGGGCTACTTTGCCCACTGTTCTTACCTCTTACACACTGTAGATTATCAGTCCAATATCCTTTTGATGGGGAAAATCCCTTCTCCTATGGTTCCCACCACTGGTCTAGCACTTAAGTGGTTCTTGCCCTTCAATCCTAGGTTGCGCCAATGTCGGTTGCTATTCCTTGCCTCTAGCCTCATTGTTGACCTTCTAGTGAGACTCTCATTCTTGAGCTAGGAATTTCTTTTCTTTTCCTCCTGGGTTCTTCCTAGACCAACTCCCATTTCACCTAGAAGTTTTGTTGGACATCCAATTACTCTTAGACTCCGACCTATGCCTTTCTTTCTCACAACAATGCTCTATCTTCTTAATAATGTCCTTCGGAGTCTGGAGTTCCAACAACTTGATCTTATCTCTAAAAACCATAGGCAACTCATTGATGAACATCTAATTTTTTACCTTTTCATCCCAGAGATATGGTACATACCTCAATAGCCCCAAAAACTTGCTAACATACTCCTCGCTAGTCATTTCTCCCATCTCGAGCTCATAAAATTCCTTCGTCTTATTGTCATAGTAGTGTTTAGAAAGGTATTGTTCATGGAAGATATTTTTGAACTCATCCCATGTCAGCTCTTCCTTGGTAATGGCTCTAGTATTTTTCATGTCCTCCCACCAGATATTGAATTTTCCTTTCAAATTGTAAGAGGCAACTCTAGCCTTCATATTCACAGAGTAGTCGCATAATTTGAAGAACTTCTTCATCCCTAGCAACCATGCTTCTGCGTGCTCTCCCTTCTTCACATCTCCATCGAATGTGGGTGGATTTTCCTTTTTAAATTCTTTAGGAATAATTTCCCCTTCTTAGCTCTGCAAGTAATGGTGATGAAGAGAGTGATGACATCTTTGGATAGTAGGACTAGATGGGTGGCCTGAATGAGGTGCCTGTGTTCTAGTCCTGCCGCTTGGAGTACTCAAAATTTCTCTCCCTAACACAGTGTCCTCACTACCTTTGCTAGGTTTTTTCAGAACCAACTCCCATATGCTCTATTGGTGTTTTCTTCTGAATCTCAAGGGCTCTTCCTATCTCTACGACTGGTCATTTTATATTTCCTTTGCCTTTGCTTGTCTGAGAGACTTTGCGGGATGACTGCACTAATCTCAGCCTACCTCTCTTGGGCTCTTACCAGCCTCTTATTATTGTCCTTAAATCTCCTCACCTTATCTCATAGGCTTCTCAAAGTATCTATCCAATCTAGGGATTAATTTCTTACCCCCTTCCCAACTGATATCTCCTCACCGTTGGTTCTAAATCCATCACTTCCATGATGGGACTGATCAGAAACATTTTCAACCATTCTAATTCTCATCATTGTATCTTTCTATGTTATGCTTCTTGTGACACATTATTAATTATAAATAATGTTAAACATTCTAAAACGACATTTAATCATCAATCAAGGTCATGATCTTGCATTCCCGAAGTATTAATGGGTTCCTATGATAACAAACAACCCCTGTTAATATAAAATCCATTTACAAATATGCACAATTAGTTATTCAATCATGCAGTAGGTACACAACAAGGAGAAAAGGCATTTACAATCACCATTCCTACTCTCATGGAGTTGTTAATCATCAACTAGCACATCCTATCATAAATTTAGTGATCATGCAGTGAATATAGTCAATCAATCAATCAATTATCCAATCAACAACTCAGTATTATGTAACATAATCCCTTTACTTTCGTATCAAAAAGCCCATCCTGTCCAAGTATTGAACCCAAATTCTCTGATACCACTCGAACATAACCCGAACCCTTGATTACCTTTGAGGGATCGGGTAAGATTTCTAGGAGAACTACCTTTACATGAACATGAAATATATATATATATTATATATATATATATATATATATATATATATATATTATATATATATATATTACAGTATGAATATATATACATATACCCTTCTACATGATCATAATATGTATATAAATATACTTATGCATAGGAATGCAGTTTGCAATGACTCTAGGACCACTCGACCTCCGACTCCCAATGTAAGGCCCCTTCGCTGGAACAAAATTACACAATTGACATGTCTCATCACCAGGACCATATGCCACATTATGTTATCAAGCTAAGCGTTTCCCATGAAATGACTTGTTGGTCGATGATTTATTGCCCCTACAATGACTTCCATGTTCTCTCCTTGTGCCAACCACCATGGAGGATTCCCTAGACACTTCTCCTCCCTTGCGGGGTTCTCACCTTTCCCAAATAGTGTCTGCCATGCCCTAGGACTCACCTAAAAACATACCACATGTCATCGACATATGGCCCATCAGCTCTCGGGGTACTTCCCTACTAGCAATGTGTCCCCTAGTACGTAATGCCAGTATTGTTTCCACGTGAAGGGAACAAAGACCCATTCACGACTGTTTTTGTACTAGTTTTTCACAAGTGATCAAAACCCTTAATCTCGAGACATACTCAAGAATTGATTCCACAATGTTTTTGGGTTCTAACCTTCCGGGTTTCTTAGGGTGGTTCCTCCTCCTAGTAACCATTCCTCACCACACAGCTTGGGTAACAAACGAAACTTTATCATTGCCTTTCGATAGAGCCTTAACACCCCATTGTCATTAAGTCCCTAGCTCATCACTTCAAATCCCCTTATGAAATTATACTCTATGATCTTCTTCTCGATCAGTTTGACCAATTTCGAGAGGGAGATTGTCATCCTAACCAATCTCATTAAAGGAATCTTGTTCCACCAATCGAGAGTCTTACTTGATTGAGGTCTTGACCATTCTTTGGATAATATTGACCCAATATTTCTTATAAGTTCATGACCTCTTATTGTGAAGTTGCAACAAGATTTCCAATTCCATCCCACCATGACTTGGTCGAAGGCTTCTGGCCTCACACTGTATGATCCTTGCTGGATGAGAATCTTCCTCATGAGTCTCGTAGACCTCCATACAAGATTTATTGATCCATGGTGACTTTCTTGGTCGCCTAAGGATATTTTGGACGCTATCCCTCTAGAGCTTGAGTGATTGACTCTCTAATGATTTATTGGCTCGTGGGTATTTCCATTCCACAAGGAAGGAAAGCCACCATGGGAGGTGTAGGCACTCCTGCATGAATTTGTTAGGTCCCTATAATACTAGTGATTACCCCATTACTATTGTAGTTGTATCCCTTATTAATATTGTTGTGCCCCTATTATCCCCATATTGTTATTAATGTGCCCCATAGAATCCCTCTATTGTTATTTTTGTGGCTTTTTATTATTATTGTTAGGTCGGCTGGGTTATATTGTGACTCCTTAGACTCCTATATATAGAAAGTAGGTTTTGTCATTTGTATCATTGAAGAATTGTTCATTTATTTAATGTAAAGGAGGTTTCCCCCTCAAAGAGGCTGAATTCTAAGGCGTTCAACTATCTTTTCTATATTTTTGTGAGCTTGTTTCATAACATTTGGTATCAGAGTTTTGGATTCTAGGGTTTTGCTGCTCCAAACAGGTCATCGTGGCATTTTCACTATAAATTTTTTCTGCGATGTTTCAGAAGTGAAAAACAAAACCCATTTGAGATGAAATTGCACTAAACCTTGGGTCTGTATTTCAAAGCTTTTCGCACTATATTTGTGGAGATATGATCTGAGGAAGTTGATATTTTTGCAAACTCTTGAATTACATTCCAAACAGGTGACCTTTGGAAAATCATCATAACCTTTTCTATGAGCATCGGATTGAAATGTTTTAAGAAGATACAGAAACAGGATGGATTGTAGTTTCTTGTATATATTTTTTAGAGCCAAAGGTTGAAACAGGGATACGTGGCACGTTGTACAAGTTTGCTCTACTGAATTAGTCTATAATCAGGTCATTGTGGGAGATTTGGCATAACTCTTCATTGGAGAATCCAATTGCGGTCAGACTGGTGGCATTGAAAAGAGGACACAGAGGGCTACCACAGGTAGTAATTTCAAAACTAGATGATCTGAAATTACAGAGATACATCAGAGGCAATATCGAGCTCCTACAAAGTGAAAAAAGGTGTGTATATTTTTTAAATTTTTGCTTAAGCTTGGTTTGAAAAATTATTTTGAAGGAATTCAAAGGGCATAGTAGAGAATTGTTATTGGTAACTAATGCCCCAAGGAAAGAAAATGCAAACACCTAGTAAGAAATCTAAAAGCTCTAGCATGACTCATGAAGAAGAGGAAGAAATGCTACATGATATATCAAAATTACAAGACCAAGTGCAACAAATTTCACTTTCACAAAAGCTAACAGAAGCTAAGGTAAATGGCGTGGAATATGAGATAAAAGGCGTGGAAGCCAAGATTGACGATTTGAAGATAGATTTGAAGGCAGATTTGACAAATTTTCTACAAGAAATACTTACTAATGGTGAAAGGGGAGTAAAGGAAACCCATGATGTGAACAAAAGAAATGTTAATCATGATTTCCTAGACTCTAATGTTGGATCGAAGATGCACCAAATTCCAAAAATCGATATGAGGAAGTTTGATGGCAAGGATCCCGCAACATGGATATTACACATGGAGCAATTTTTCATTCTCAATAATGTGCAAAACACACAAAAGGTACATATTGCAACTTTATATTTGGAACCAAATCAGTTTGTATGGTATCAATGTCTTTGCTCTCGTAAACAAATTATCACTTGGGCAATTTTTATGGAAGAATTGACAGCACATTATGAGGATACAAAAAGCAACACTTTTTTTAGCCAATTGATAAGTCTCAAACAAAAGGGTTCAATAATGGAGCACATTGAGGAGTTCCAAAAATTGAACATAATGGTAAAAGATATTCCAGAGGAGCATAGGATTGATGTGTTCATAGGGTCTTTAAAGGATAATATCCAACATGATGTTCGCCTTTGGGAACCTGATTCATTAGAGAAGGCATTCGGGTTAGCAAGAAAAATGGAAAGCAAAATTATGGCAACTAGGAAGCATACCACTCACAACTATAAAGACGGAAGTGTTGTTGTCACTAGTATTCCACAACCTATAAGGTTGACACCACAACAATTGGAAGAAAAAAGAAAAAAAGGGCTTTGTTACAGTTGTGATAGCAAATACACTAAAGGTCATAAGTGTGCTGAGAAGAAATTATTCTACATAGATTGTGAAGAGGAAGAAGAAAAGGAGCAAGAAAGGTCAAAAGAAGAGGATATAGTCCAAGAACGAAGCCTAGATAAAGAATAAATGAATCCGACCATATCTTGTAATGCATTGGCTGGAATTACCACTCCTCAAACCATCAAGATAGAAGGAAAAATCAAGAAGAGAAAAGTAATAGTGTTGATTGATTCAGGAAGTACCCACAATTTTATTCATTATAAGGTAGCAAAAGAATTGAAAATTGCTCTGGAAAGTGCCATAATATCAAGCTATCCATGGGAGAATATGTATTGACTAGCCCAATGCTTTCCATTCCAATGGGAGGTGCTGATGTTGTACTAGGAGTCCAATGGCTACAATCCTTGGGTACAATAGCTTTTAATTTTCAAGAACTTTTCATGAAATTTTCTGTGGAAGGAAAGGAAGTTGAATTAAGGGGTATTGTAGGGAAACTAAGAAAGATAATCAGCTGTAATGGTATGACAAAGCTTCTAAAAAAGGAACAAAAAGGTGTAATTGCACAATTATGTTCGCTAGATGTTTCCACATTGGAGTCATCCATTTCTATAGATATCCAAATAGTCTTTGACAATCATTCCAAGGTATTTGAGACTCCCAAAGGTCTCCCACCTGTTCGTGATCATGATCATGCTATTCATCTGATTCTAGGAAGTGTTCCTCCAAACATCAGGCTGTACAGATATCCCTATGCCCAAAAGAGTGAAATTGAACGTATGGTTGTAGAAATACTAGAGGCTGGTATAACTCAACCAAGTCAAAGTTATTTCTCTACTCCAGTAGTATTGGTGCACAAGAAGGATGGATCATGGCACATGTGTCCCGATTATAGGGAGCTCAACAAGCTCACTATTAAAGATAAGTTTCCCATTCCTGCCATTGATGAATTACTCGATGAATTGCATGGATCAGTTTACTTCACCAAGTTGGATCTTCGTTCAGGAAATCATCAAATCGGAAGGAAGACTGAAGACATTCTGAAAACAACATTTAGAACTCATGAGGGTCATTATGAATTTTTTGTCATGCCTTTTGGCCTTACCAATGCACCCTCAACACTTCAAGGTTTGATGAATTCAATTTTCAAACCATTCCTTAGAAAATTGGTGTTGAGTCCCAAACTTACATCTTCCCTATATCCCTTTCTAGCCTTTTTCTCCAGTTACCTAAACCTCTAAGCTATCAAATCATTTCATATTAGTTTAAAATGAGTATATAAATGGTTTCCTAACTATTTTTTGTGTCTGCTGTTTGATTTAGATTTTTGCTCAATCAGCTGCGGAATCTGTCACTTTTCGCAGCCAGAATTAGTTTCCGCAACCTTTTTGTTAAACTCTATGCTATAGGTGTCTACTAAAGAACTCAGCCACATGGGAAAGCTACAAAGGACATGGACATGGAACATGTCCCCTTGGTTCAACCAAATCATCCACAGAAGCCCACGGTCAAAGCCGGGCAAACGGTGGTCAACACAAGGAGTTTTGCGGTGGCATGAATCTGTTTTCATCATGAGGAGGATTTTGTGGCAAGGTCCTGAGTTTTAGGAGGTATTCTAACACCTAGGGACTGCTCGTGGACCGAATCCAACAAACCACCTCCTTGGATTTACTTCCCACGGCTACCATGCTGCTAAATTTCCGATTATGGTCTTTTACGTGTCTGTCTACCAGCACAGACTTTATGAATTAGTTATGTATTTCCTACTATAAATAACACATCTTCGTATGTGTATAGGCTAGTAGCTACTGTTATGTAATCTTGACTATTTGTGCGAGCCATTGAGCCGAGACTTAGTTTCTATTTTATGACTGCATTGCAATATATGAGAAGACACTCATTTTGAGTCCAAATCCATGATTTGTTCTGATTGGCCGAGGTTGAATAGGGCCCCTGTACACCAAGGTCCTATAGTTGTTATATAGCTTTATGTTTATTTCTTCATTTTACGCTCTTGATACCATAGATGTTTGATGTATATATTATCATGCTCGTGGTATTTATGTTATTTGTTGTCCATAGCTTCTTTTATGCTTTTAATTGATTGTCAACTGATCAGTGTTTGCATTTCAGGTTCTAATAGGAAGCCCGGGTAGTGGATATAGTTTTTGATGACTAATGACATGATGGAATTATCTTGTCCTCCTGCTGATTTGTTTTCTCAGTTCTAATTCCAACGCTTTATTTTTTCTTTGTCCATTTACTTTTCTGCAAGATAGATATGAGACTATTCATATCATTCTTTTGTTACGTCCTATAGCCATAGCGAGTCAAATCGTGAGAGATTGAGTGTGAATGTAGAGTTTGATACTAGTTTATTTAATTTTTGCAAGTTAGTGATTAGATTACTCATATCATTCTCAGTTACCTCCTATAGCAAGAGCGAGTCGAATGGTGAGGGTTGTAGGATGAATGTGTAGCTTAATCTTAGTTTTATTTTATGAAATTTAGATATCAGATTACTCAATTTTTGTATGATTACCTCCTATAGCGAGAGCAAGTCGAATGGTGAGGGGTTGTAGGATGAATGTGTAGCTTAATCTTAGTTTTATTTTATGCAATTTAGATATCAGATTACTCAATTTGAGTATGATTACCTCCTATAGCCAGAGCGAGTCGAATTGTGAGGGGTCAACAATGAGTTGATGTGATATGATTTAGTTTACTTTGCTTATAGTTTTTGAATTTATTTGGGTTCAGTCTTTTCCTTTTTACACAACAGCAAGGATATTGGGTTTCGTAGTCACTAGTTCACTATTTTCTTTAATTAGAATCTAGGTACATCTTGATTTCATCATTGTAAGTTTGAACACCTTTAGAACACTTTGAAGTTTGGAAATTATTTTAAAGGCCACCATTACCTTGAATACTTTTGTCCATACTTGATTACTAGAATCGCCATCTCGCTTTAGGGAATCAACAAGAAGATAAATCCAAAAACAAATAAAAAAAACTAAAAACAACAAAGAAATAAGAAAATGGTTATCTTGCATAGATAGTGCACTTCACTTCAGCAGTTTACGACTCCCAGATTGACAATTTATATAACAATTTAGAACACACTAAATTGACCAAACATTTTGGCACCGTTGCCGGGGAGGTGAAACTAGGTAGCCAATTTCTTAAAAAAATATATAATAAGAATATTTCAAGGAAGGTAAAAATTGATGATTTCTCAAAGTATGCTCTCCTCTTGCACCTAATGTGACCTGGAGGATCATAAAAGAGAGTTATTGATTCATTAATTTGTTAAGTATGCTCTCTTCTTACACCTAGAGTGATTTGGAAGATCAGAAAGAGAATTATTAACCCGACTTGAAGAAAATAAAAATGACATGCATAGAGCAAAATATTCTAGGGGAAGGTTTATAGCTAGGGCCAAGAGTTCAATTTTTAAGACTCCATCCAATCTAAGGTATAGGAAAGATACACCTCCAACATCTCCGACTCATACTCCTAGCCTTAGGATCCCTGGATTCAAGAGGCAGTAGTTGAATTAGGAGACTGTCCCACACTATCCACCGAATCTGAGTTAGGAAAAGATCCTTTCTTTACTTCTACAGGAAAACACATTGTAATTGAGGAGGTAGAATCACCTGAAGAAGAAGAGGGAGAAATTCCTCCTCGTTCGCCATTGGTAGAAGAACGAGAGGACTCTGAAATCTCTGAGGAAGCTATCATGACAGTGGAAGTAGTAAACGGATTTGGAGGAGGTAGAGGTAGAGGTAGAGGAGGAGGAAACAATGGAGGAGGTAGAGGTAACAACAGGGGAAACAGGGATGGAGATAACTCATTTGGATTTCCTATAGTTGATGAGGAATCTCGAACAACAATGAAAAATATCTCACCATCTGTCCTCCCAAAATTTTATGGGTTGAGAAGTGAGGAACCTAAAACATTTTTATTTGAGTTTGAAGTTGTGTGCCGAACTTATGATTACATGGAAGATGCTAAAAAACTCAAGTTGTTTCCTTCAACATTGAAGGGAGCTGCTCTAAAATGGTTCACAGGATTAGTTACTCTATCTATTAGGACTTGGAATGACATGAAACAATCATTTTTAGATAGATACCTAGACTATTGTATGCCCACCAATCATAAGGATGAGATATTCAAAATGGTACAAAAAGAATATGAACACTTGGAGGATCTACTTGAAAGATTTCAATACAACCTCAAAAGAGAAAAATTGAGTAACCTAGATGAAGAAACCTTGAAAGCCCTTCTATTAAAAGCCATTAGAGATGAATGGATAGATATTTTGAATATGATGGGCAAAGGAGATATATCTCAACTTCCACTTCATGATATAGTAGAGCTATGTGTCCATCTCTCAAGGGGAAAATATAAAACTGGAAAAGGGCCTAGAGATCGTTCTCTCATTAGAGCAAATAAATCTGCAATTGGATCAGTGAGTAGGGATGAGATTGGCAACGTGCTTGGTGAGTTCAAAACAGATATTTTAGGGAGTCTTAGTGAGCAACTAGACACCCTTAAGATACAAAACAAGCAGAAAGCAGAAGCTGAAGCTTTGACCATCTTTTGTCCAAAGTGTACGAAGAAACATGCTCTAAGGGAATGCCCCCTGGATGAAAAAGTTGTAGAAACATGCACAATTTGCTTAGAAAGCCATGATACCAAGGATTGTCCTTCAATTCCTGGGCTCAAATATGTCTTTCAAGAAGACCCAAATTCAATTGAGTCTCTCTGTTTTGTTTCAAGGAGACCTTGGCAGGGGCAACAAAATCAAGGGTTTAATAACCCCACGAACTTTCAACCCCCACCAAGTTGGAATCCTTGGCAACAACCTTGGTCCCAACCTCAAAATCCATTTCAATCATGGGTACAAGGTATGCAAAATCCTTATGGGAGATTTGCTCAATTTTATCAATATCCTCCATCTTTTCAAAACCAACAAGTTCCACAACCTCCAAATCAGAATCCACAACTTTCATTACCATTTCCACAAAAACAACCTTCTCAACAGAATCAAAATTCCCAACTCTTGCTTCCATTCCAACAAAATATAAATCAATTACCTTCCCAGCCATTGCCAAATCCAAATAATAAAAACCCTCAAAATGCTTTCATGGTAGAAGGACAACAATTTCCTGTCTATATGATTGTTCCTCTCAATGATGTACAACTCAGATCTGGTAGAGTCTTAGACAAGCCTTCTATAGATACTCAAAAGCAAAGCATTTCTAAGGAAGAATTTCTTAAAGCCAATAAAGGTTCTGAAGCATCTCTTCAAAACCCAAGCACTCAAGAAGAAAAAGAAAAAGAATCAACCCCTACAACTCCTATAGTCAAGCAACCTGCATCTTTATCCACACCTCCTTTTCCTGAAAGATTACAAATTGGTAAAGGAGTGGAAAAACAAATCTTGTTGCCTGACTATGATTTTCTAGATGAATTAAAGAATGTCTGTATCAAGATTCCCTTGTTACAAGCCATTAGACAAATTCCTATTCTAGCTAAAACAATAAAGGAGATGAGTCTCAAAAGACTAGGAAGGAAACCAAGAGATACAAGAAGAATCCACCTGGTAGGAAAAATTGCAGATATCATGATGGGAACAATTACCATGTAGAAGTATGTAGATCCCGGTAATCCAATTGTCAAAACACATATCAATGGGGTAGAAATTCCAAATACTTTGATTGATTTGGGGGCTACTATCAACATTATGAGTAGACAGACTATGGAATAGCTAAAACTTCCTAATCTTCATTTTACACCTACTTTACTGCAACTTGCAGATCGATCAATTATTAAACGAGATGGTGTATTAGAAGACATTTCGGTCTCCTTAGATTCTTGGGAGTATCCAGTGGATTTCATGATTCTAACTCCCAAGAGTGATCTAGAAGGGCACCCACTCATTTTAGGAATACCTTGGCTAGCCACAGCTCATGCTTTTATCATTTGTAGATCAGGGGATATGTATATTTCTGATGGTAATTCGACAAAGAAATTCAATTTGTATCCTCCAGCAAAAACAATTACAGAAATAGGAAATAATGAATGGGTCGATGATGAGGACACTATACAACCTGTCTGTACCATTTCTGAAATCAGTGAAGATAGTCAAATTCTGAACACATTAGAAAACTTTGAAACCTCTTCAAAATATGAACACACACAATTTCAGTTAAATTCTGACATTGAGTATCTATCATCTACACAAATGTCTCTTTACTCTATGGAAGAGTTTGGTAGTTCCACCACTGAGATTTTTCTAGGTAAAAAATTGAATATCAACAAAAACTTGGAAAGATCACAACAGGAGGAGCTAACCAAAATCTTGCAAAAACATTCTACTGCATTTGCATGGGAGTATACTAACATGAAAGGTATTGACCCTAAGACTTGTATTCATCACATCTACATTGAGGAAAATAGTAGACCAATCAGACAACCTCAGAGAAGGATGAATCCAAATCTTAGAGAAATAGTAAAAGAAGAGCTCCAAAAACTACTCAATGTAAACTTCATTTATCCAATTTCAGATAGCCGATGGGTTTCTCCTTTGGTTATAGTACCTAAAAAGAATGGTAAATCGAGGGTATGCATTGATTATAGAAAGCGACTTTAAAGGATCACTTTCCTTTACCCTTTATTGATTAGGTATTAGATACTCTAGCAGGCAAAAAGTCCTTTTCATTTCTGGATGGTTTTAGAGGCTATAATCAGATTCAGGTGGCACCTGAAGATCAAGATAAGACCACATTCACCTATCCATGGGGAACGTTTTCTTACCGAGTGCTTCCTTTTGGATTATGTAATGCACCCGCAACATTTCAAAGGGCAGTACTAGGAATATTTTCTGATCTAATCCATGATTGTGTATAGGTCTATATGGATGATTTTACAGTTTATGGTGATTCATTTGAAGAGGCATTAGATAAT
The DNA here is from genome assembly GCA_000404065.3 of Pinus taeda. Classification (NCBI taxonomy): domain Eukaryota; kingdom Viridiplantae; phylum Streptophyta; class Pinopsida; order Pinales; family Pinaceae; genus Pinus; species Pinus taeda. The sequence continues at coordinate 151,070 of APFE030039268.1, read as the reverse complement.
TTGGAAAAGGTCCTTATCAAATGTAAAGAAACAAATCTTTCATTAAGTCATGAAAAATTCTTTATGATGTTTACTGAAGGGATTGTTTTAGGACATCATATTTCAGGGGATGGAATTAAAGTTGATAAATCAAAATTTGAAGTCATCTTCATGTTTCCTATTCCAACTTGTCAAAAAAATGTTAGAAGTTTTCTGGGATTTACTGGGTATTATAGAGGATTTATAGAAAACTTCACGAAAACAGCATCTCCACTCTTCAAATTACTTACAAAAGACTGTGAATTCAAATGGGATCTGGATTGTCAATCAAC
>APFE030039268.1:128353-141253 GCA_000404065.3 Pinus taeda | reverse complement strand
CGAGATATGACCTTTAACTGCACTTTGATGAGGATTTTAAGTTTTATCCTGCATATCCCAATGTAGCAATATGTTGATTAAATAATGCTACATAATAATGTTTTATAATTTTAAAATTAAAAGCTATGATACATGAAAGAAAACAGAAGCTCTAAGAGATTTAATTTTCCATGCACCATGGGCTTGATACTCAAGCATGTGAATATCATTGATGATTATGTAATGTGTTTCTTGACATATAATATAATAACCATGTAAAATCTATTGAACCACATCCTAAGGGCCACAGTTAAGTTGAACATGACCAAAAATTTGATTATGGTGATCTAGGTTTTCAAGGGTGCATGAGAAAGGTTGTAGTTTTAAAAATCCTAATGCAGTGATGGTAGAGACATGACCATTGACACAAGATACCATTAACCCATGCAATGCACATTGAAAAAAGATAAAGGTTTGAGGTCGCATGAGACTCTTAATACATTATTAAAGAGATAAAACCCAAAAGCTTATTGCATTAGTGTGATCAAGTTCTGAGGTAAGTCAAGAAGAAAAAATAACATGCACCCTTATGACCTTAATTAAATAGGGAGATACCTGCAATTTTGGATATGCCCAAATTTTTTTGGTGTTGTTGTAGCGGCTACAATAATGGGAGAACAACTGGTAGAATCCAACATCTCTGGCCATGTCCCTATAATAGCCATAGTCTTGATAATAATGCAAGGAAGTATTGAATATATACTATAGGTCCTCCTTGGGTTACTTGATATTTTACAAATATGCCCTTCCTCTACCTCTTAGCTAGGTCCTGTCGGTTAAAAAAAGAGATGACACATGCAAGTATTTGACGATGATTCAAAGTATATGGCAGAGTGATTATTGTATTTAGAAATTTAGAGTGAGTTTCTAGTGTTTCTCTGCTATGAATAAGCCTATTCAGTACCCTAGCAAAGTCATTCCAAGAAATCACAAATGTTGCTTTGCTGCCAATAAGCCTGTTCAGTACCTCAGTGAAGTTGTTTGCATCACTTTCTCTACACAGGAAACCTTTCTCGACCCTTCACCCTTTGTTTGATTGATTTCACTTTAGTGTGGACATTGGCATCATTTATTAGGAATTTATTTTCACTAGGGTGGATGAGGGATCCTGACTTATTTTTATGGGAAATAGAGGTTATACCTTGTTTGACATAAACTAACAAATTTTTTTATTTTAGATTTTTCTCTCATGCCACACTTCCACATCATATCTCCCACTAATAGATGGATGGTGAAAAAAAGCCAAGAAATATTTAGGACCATGCTAGATATCGGGTTTAGGTTGCATATATAAGTCATTTGAACTGATGAGGGTTCCGTTGGAACACCTATTCATATTTTCCTCGTTAATGGGTTAGACTCATAGGGAGATTATCTAGAATGAAAATTTGATTACTGGTTCTATGAGAGGCTACCTCCTGGAGCAACCACCATAGCAATAGGAAACCTTTAGAGTTATTGTTTCAACATTAGGGAAAAGTGACTAGGGAAGATGTTCTATGGTTTCAGCAGGTGCAAAGAGGGACAAGGAAAGCTCATCAATACATGCAATTTTTGTAGGGAGCATGGATATAACAAGGCTTGTGAAGGCTCATGTAGGGCCATGTGGCATAGAGAGAAAATGCAATGCTAGGTCAATGACCAGTGTATGTTATGCAAGGACATGAATGCATGAACTAATGCAAATGAGAAATCCATATGCAATGCAGGTAAAACAATGCAGTGCAATGCAATGTAGGTGTAAGGAAGAATCAACTAACTGCAACGAAGAGAGCCATGCCATGCTTATGAAGAAAATTTGTAAATGTAATGCAAGATATGAATGCATGCTTAAATGCCTTATGTTATGCAACAAAATAACTACCTATAATGAGGAAAATATGGAAAAAATCATATCTAAACCCTACAACCATAAAAGCAAACCCTAATAAGAAATCTTTGATAAGAAAACCCTAATTAACAAACTCTAAACTAGCCATTACCAAAAACCCTAGTTTAATCAGAAAGGAAATTGGGTCATGTTAAATCAAACTTTCAATGTAGCCAGTGTAGTAGTTCGTAGCCTACAAAGGCAAAGATGTCGACAATTAGAGCTAGTGTAACATATTGTGAAAGAAACAAAAATGCATACCTATAAAAACATGCACAAGAGCAAGGAGGTCACACCTATTGGTAGGAAATCGTGCCAGAAAACAAAGATGCAACTCTATCTTGGTAAATAGAATGATAAATTTGAAAACCCTTAGCATATGTCTATGATATGCATTCATTTGTTTTAAACCCTAAATTCATCACAAGAGAGATAATATGCAGTTTGCTTGTACAAGATTTTTCTGAATAAGAGACTTCCAACCAGTCAATAATTCTATCATGACATTTAAGATGATCAACTTGAAGATCCTGAAAATATTCTAAAGATGGACATTCATAGAGTGCAAATGAGATACCAGAGGATTCTACCGTGGAAACCCTAATTTTAGAAACCTTACTTTGAGGTTGTTCACATATTTGTTTTAAATATGCGAGGACTTGACATAACCATTGGCGAGAGCCAAAGTGCCTCACCATCCTAAAATACCTCTGAACCCTCAAATGGTAGATCATATAATATTAATGGTTTCATAGGATCAATAGATGAATGCATATGATCATCATCAACTGTGTCAGGAAAATCATCAGTGAATATATTATTTATTTAATCAGATGTTCTAGTATTAATCGATTGGTTGTCCAAAAGATCAGTTGGAAATGAATCAATAAGATGATTCTCATGAAATAACTGAGTAATGTGGTTTCCTTGCTTCAATACAATGGGATCCAAGGCAACACCATCTTGTACCTGAATATAATATACACTAGCTAGGTAAGAATCAAAAGGATTTGAAAAAATGGCCATTGTACTCTCTTCAACAAACAAATTGTATTACAAGGAGAGATGCATCTTAGAATATTTCAATAATGAACCTTCATTGGAAAATATGGTGCTAATATGGGAATCATGCAAGGAAACCCTAATTTGACCTAGTTCATGGAATTCGTAAGGATAATGAGAATGTGACATAACCATTAGCGAAAGCCGAAGTGCCTCAACTTCCTAACAAGTCCCTAAAATTTCGAAATGGATAATCATCAAATCATGGTCGCTTAGAGAGATCAATAAGTGAAAGTAAACAAATATCATTAGAGGTGTCAATGGACACGTTATTAATAGGATGACAATCATTAAATCCACTAATATGATCAGATTGGGCATCTAACCTATGCAATTCTTGAGAGATTAAGGATGTGCATGAATCGACTAGAGGATTTCCATGAACTCTTGTAAATGTAGGATATTCTTCTTCACCTATTGAAGATTGCAAATTGAAAATATTTTGAACAACGAATTTAGTATCCTTAACATTATTATGTACCTGATTTCAATTAAAACTAGCAGGATAAAGATGGAAAGGGCTTGAAGAAACTAGTGGTGTAGAAAATTCATCAAATAAATTAGGGTACAGTGAATGAAATGTATCAGTTGAAGAGATAACACTTCCAACTAAATCTGCTTCAGGACTCAAACCCTGCACATCAATGTCATCTTGAGAAGGTAATGAATCAACATGCATGTCATGTTTTGTGGGGTTGATTGTAGTTGCAGTATTATTTAAGAGAGGGCATAGGTCATTGCAAACATGTGTATTATGGATCATGTCATCAAGAGACTTAGGAACATAATATGGAAAATGTCTTATGATCTCAAGTTAGGTCTCATCATTAGGGAGAGGTGTTTTATCAGCTTTGTTCTCAGGTTGTCCAATTTCACTAGGATATATGAGTGCATTAAAAGCAAGACAACTTGGTTCTTTACCCTGAAAACACTCTTCATTACCTAGATTATCAATGACAGAAGAAGGATGCAAAAGTTGATAAGTGGTAATTTCCTCTCCATAGGCTTGAGACTTTTCTCGACTTACAAAAATAGGAAAGACAAGATTAAGGATAAGATATGGACAATTTGTAACTTTCAACTTGTCATGATGATCATTAGAATCAAGATTTGTTTCATATCGAAATGGTTGCAGAGAAAGCTAAACCAATCACCAGAATTTATCACTCAAATACACCCAGTTCACATCTCTTTTAGGAAATTCATAAAAATGATAAACAAACCCATCAACAAAATCCTCCAGTGATTCTTTGGGCTTCATCCTAAGTTGGTTTATCCTTTATAACTCATCTTGATAATCATATATGTCAAAAGCTTAACAAAGTCGTGACAAATTTTAGGGGCTAATATTCACAGGTGGGCTAATTTTACATGATTTTTCCAAAAACAAGGTTTGCCAATTTCCATTTTTTAGAAAAATGGTTCACCCAAATTTTACAATATAAAATTATTTTACCTTAAAAATTGCCAACATTATATATATATATATATATATATTATATATATAATCATTTTAACTTTTTAATAATTTTATAAATACACCAATAAACATTTTATAGTTTGCATATTAGGGACTAGTGAGATTCGCCAATGTTTTTAAACTTTAAGAGAATTTTCCATCCTTAAAACTTTCCCTAGACGAAGCTTACTGATGGGTTGCTCGAACAAATGGATAGAAGTGGCTGGAATTGGCCATTTCTTAACACAACCACACAGAGTGGGGGTGGACAATCTACCCATAGTATCTTTATAATGTATTATGTTAGAGTGACAAAAACGAATAACATGACACATGTGCCCAAATATAGTTGTTTGACCCTCAACATCAAACTTCAACTATGATAAGCGATAAATTATTTTTGTGGGAATTGAAATATTGATACTTTTAGAAAAACAACCTAGAATAGATATTTGGGATGAATCCATTTAATGATATGAAGCTAAAATAAATGCTCCATGGGTTCATCTTGTCATCTGGCCATCCTTCTCGTAGCTAAAAATCTATTGACAGGCTCGAATGTACCACTAACATTTACGGGGTCTCCCTGGTGTGAAGTCCCAATTATATCTGACATTGTTTGGGATAGGATCCCCATCCTAGGTGTAAAATGAGGAGATGTTAGAGTGACGAAAAGAATGAAATTCCTAGATGGTGGGAACAAGGTCAACCCAAGATTGATAACCAATAGAATGAGATACAATAATGTAACAACAAGAAAGAAGAAGGAGCATACCATGAGAAGGATTAGTAAGCTAAAACCATCTCAAACATACATAAACAAGAACATTCTAGAGGTTAATTGCAAAATATTTCACAATAAGTTTCCGACATGGTGTGGAATAAGAATCATAGATTCAAAAGCAAACACACTTGCAACAACTACAAACGAGTACATAACATATTGCATGTATGAAAGCACACATTCAAATATAATGAAAATATTGGATAGCCAATATAAATAACATGAATAAGCATGAGAATAAATGTTAGAAATGAATAATTTATTATTAATGCTACTAACAGTGGAACATGGGTTTCTCATGCCATTATCTAATGCAAAACACTAGCCTCACCACAACTCACCATACTAGTTGCGAAGAGATGAATTCTTGTAGCTCCTTACGTGAAAATAAACTATCTAATGCTAGTCCTAGCTGAAGTGCTAAAATCCCCCTCAAATGAGGCATGAAGGTATATTTATGGAGGTGAGGTGACTATTCACCTATTGTGACAGTTCACCTACCCTCATGACCCTTGGCCTTCCATACAAATCTGTAACGTCTAATGGATATTACATGCCCAAATCAATCTCTACATAGACATTAGCATCATGATGAGAAACATTTACATTATGACAAAAGGGGAGTCATGAGGAGACTAAGATTGTTATCAGAAACTTTAAAGTTCTTGTTGTTAGTTGTTATGAAGTGATGGAGACTCACAAGAATTGTTGAACGAGGTTTCGGTGTTCATCTTCTGTATTGAATGTATATTCTCTTGCTACTGCATCTCCCGATAAGGTTGGCACAATGCCTTGGGATGCTATATGGAGCCATTTTGCTTGCTGGTTGATACCCTAGTTATGTAGCCTTAAACTCGATATCATCCTTCATTCTCGTTTCTTGTCTGTTACAATTTATTGAACGAGATTTAATGAGCCTTGACAAGTCCTTTTGTAGAAGGCACAATTCTCTTATAATTTGATGGTGTCTTTGCCCTGCTATTAATGCCCTTGCTATCTAAGATCATGCATCTAGGGAGCATAACAAGAGAGCATTTCAAAACACCAATTCCGCAGGCATACACAATCATTGATTAAACATTAAAAACAATACACTTTAATGAAATGATGAGAAAAAATAACAAATAGTAATAGGTAAGAATTTATGTCCCTAAAATATTAGCCTTTATATGGATCAGTCTTCCTTTTCCTTGGTGACGATGATGTAACTTTTCACTTTGTGGTATCAACGCATTATCAAACATTGTTGCGAAATAAATTTCTTCGATTTTCTAACATTTATCACCCCTTGTGATATTTTTATCACATTATCGAGCTTGCAATACATTGATAAGATTGTTCTTTGGCAACATATCAAACCATGTGGATTTCTGTGCTACCAATATAGCTTCAACATCATCCACTTCAAAAACACCTTTTCAATATCCAAGAGAGTCATGAAATGTGAGGGCTTACAACCCATTTCCTCTTTGATGTCTATAGTATATCCTTCGTGACTCTTCTTGATTTCCTTACAATCACTTCAATTTCAATGCATGCTCATGGTCTTTTTCCATATATGGCTTCAAATGCTCTCCATTGTTATCTATTTATAGCACTCACATCACATGATTTCAAAGCATTTGTCTTTGTGCTAATGCTATATCTCGTTGCCTTTATGCACATTGTATAACATGCTCAATCCTCCATATATTTGTGTTGTTGTGTAATGTTCCCACTTGTATTTTCCTCCATGGTACAACTAGAGTGGATTTCCAGGGTAGGAAATGGCCAGGTTAGTGAGGACAGGGGTCCCGATGGAGTTTTGAGGAGTTTTCATGGCATTTGATTGCATTCGCTTGGCATATTTCATCATCCGCATGGTTTTCCTTTTGCTTAGTTTCATTCCAACAACTTAAAAAAAATAGCATTATTATGGGGCCTAACTTAATTAATTATGTTCGAGGTGGCATTCCAAGGAGATTAATTGATGGATCACCTCAGTGTAATAGCTCATTGGAACCAGAACGAGAAGATCTATAGGATGGGATGCTGATAAGTGACTTATAGTGTCTGAAGAGAGTATGGTGGGAAAATTTCCATTTTATTTAATTAAAAGTGACTTAAATTAGTCATTTAATTAAGAAAAAATATATAATTAGGGAAAAGGGGCCAAAAGTGACTTAAGTGAAATGAAATAAAATTAAAAGGTCACTTGATAAAGTCAATGGAGGAGCTTCTAGAATAATAATAAAATAATAAAACAAGATGCTTCTAGAGGCTTGGAGATTTATCCAACAGATCTATAAAAGAGAAGGAGGAGGACATTTGAAGACATCTTGGATCTTGGATTTGAATATTGTTTTTGTGGAGATGTTTGAGAACGTGGTTCTCTACTTCAGTAGTAGCCCCAGGACGGAACCCTCAGGTGATTCAATGAGAGTGGGCAAACACACATCTCTTCCCTTGGTGAATCCATTCAGGGTTCACGGCTTGTAGTGTATTGTTTTTTTTAGTTTGTTTTGGAGGTCGATTGTGGCATTATTGTATATTTCTTTGACGCCATTGATCTCAGCTATATGGGTTTTCTTTGCATGTAAACCCTAGTTCTTCTAATATAATAACGTTGAGGATTTCCTGTTCATTGTGTTATGAGATTGCAATGCTTTATTTTCTTATTTTTACATGGAAATATTCTGTTAAATGTATGATAAATTTTATGTGAAGAGCTTGTTCCAAATTTTCCTCAATTGGGACATTACAGTGGTATCAGAGCATCGAACTTGGATCAACTTGCGGGTTCGGGTTTTCAGTTTTAAGTATTCGAGGGTTTATTTTGGAAGTGCCTAAGGCATCGTTTGTTGCAAAATTTTTATTTTTGTGCCAATATTGTTGTTACCAATGATTTTTTAGTGAATTTCATGGATTGAAGAGGTGGAGCATTGTGATATTAATTTATCTTATTTGGAGAAGTGCGTCGAGTTGGGCAGAGTAGGAAACTTGCACTAAATTGGGGCTTTCTGTATCTTTTGGAATCTACCCAAAAACAATTATGGGTTTTTATGGGTTTTATGAGAGGAGTTTGTGGTTAAAATTTCAAAATTTTATGGGTAGTATGCGGGCTGTAAACCAGTGTTCCTTCGTCATTTCATTTTATTAGTGAACTAGATAATTCACACCACTTGGTGAGCTTGAACTTGCCTTGGATTTAAGCCAAACCATTTCTGATTTTTGATGGGTTTGGTGTGAGGAGCCTCAGGTTAAGGTTTCAAAATTTTTGGAGTAGTATTGAGGGAAAAATGACCAGTTCATCTTCAGCAACAACAACATAATTTATGGACAACGTGAATTAATTATTTGGGTTATTTTGTTGGGCCTTTGCAATAACAGTAAGGGGAGCTTGAAATTTTAAAATTTATTGGCTCATGGTTGAGTCACTGAGGCAACTCGCAGCCCTTAGTGTTTACCCTAGCACTAGGAGATATTTTATGAGAATAGTTTTGGGAGGATTTAGATTTGGGAAGGATGAGGAACCAAAGCAGAAGCAGTCTCAAGAGCTCCCAAAGAAGAGCTAAAATCAAATGAGGAGAGAGAGTATTTTATTCACATGTCAAGGAGCATGGACACCAGATCACACATGTAAAATTGACAGAGAAGCAAAAACTAAAGAAGAGCAAGGAATGACAAAAAACTCAAGACAACAAAGAAATGAAGGGCCCATGTTTGAGCAGTAGCTGCATGTAGAATGCTTTAGCTTTCATGAAAACACCTTTGAAGAGCATGAATAATTGTGTGATAGAAACCTACCTATCCCTCTATGTTTGATGATTGGTGAGCAACAATTTGATTCCATGCATCAAGAAATCCTAGGAGTAGACACTCAAGAATATTTGAGAAATGAGTCATTTGTAAGGGCATAGAGGAGGATGATATGCACAGTGTGCGATATGAGCCATTTTTGGAGAGTCAGCTAGTGGCTCATGTTGAGCCTAGGATGGAGGATGAGCAGACACCCTTGGGGCCAACCATTGGAGAGGAGAAGGCAGATATGCAGGCAGCTACCAAGGAGGTAGTATTTGCAGATATTGTTCATTGGGAGGCATTGGCACTTGATAGGAAAATTTTGCAAATGAGAAGTGGACTGGTGGGGTAGGCAGTTTCTGGTCAAATGAGTAAGGCATTTTTAGAGGAAGTCATGCATCCATCCTTGGGTCTACCCACTGATGAGGTGCAAACAAATCTAGTGATAACCAACCAAGATGCAACATTTTCATGCAACGATCTTCTCTAAGAGTACATAGACAAGGCTTGCAATAAAGTTTGGCCACTTGTACCCATTATAGGGAGAGAGGCATGGTTTTCTCGATGGATGTTGCTGACCCACCAGGTAGAGCAACATGAATTGAGCATGGACCAACATCAACACAGTAGACTTGTTCCTTACACCGGAGTCCATGTCTTAGATTGGTGGGAGATTATGAGCTAGTATCCTTTTTATGGAGTATCAACCTTAGTTCGGGGCCAAGTATAGCAGGGGTGCTTAGATGAGGGGGGTACCCTATGTTTTAATGGATAGTGGGATGTGGACCGACAGTTCATCAATGTTTCATTAGAACTAGCCCAACATCAGCGGAGTAGAGATGACTTCGGCGTATGCCCGAGATTGGATTCGAGAGAGTTGATAAGTTGGTATTCGCCTCGTGGAGTAGTAGCCTTAGCCAAAGACAGAGCACAGTCTGAGCCAAGGGGTTTGGTAGATGATTGGCCATGGTGGCATTGGGATCTAGGTGGATCTACTAGTAGTAGGTTGAGTTAGAGATGGACATGGGATCTAGGTATTGGGGGATCTAGTCATGTTTCGATAGCTTGGAGGTGTGATGTGGACCAGTGGTTCATATGGGATCTGAGAATTGGGTCTCAGTTGCGTTGAGCCACCAGATTGGTCCACATATTTAGATTGCTTAAGGGCAAGCAATATTGGGGTAGGAGGACTATAATGTCCCCATTTTTATTCTTCTTCATAGTAAAACCATGGTGGATTTCCAAGGCAGCGGATGGTTAGGTTAGTGGAGCAAGTTTATGTCATCAAGGGTTTCGATGGAGTTTTGAGGAGTTTTCATGGGGTCTGATGGAATTCGGTTGGCATATTCATCATTATGGGAAGTTTCGTACATCTTGTTTTTGGTTCCATGACTTTCTGATAATTCCCGTAAAACGAGGTTATTATTGGCATAACTTAATTATTTATGCTCGAGGTGGCATTCCGGGGAGATTAATTGATAGAACACCTCAGCGTAATAGCTCGTTGGAACTGAAATAAGATTATCTACAGGATGGGAGGCTAAGAAGGGACTTCTAGTGGCTGAAGAGAGTATGGTGGGTGATTTTCCATTTTCCTTAGTTAAAAATGACGTTAATTAGTCATTTAATTAAGGAAAAATAATTAATTGGAGAAAAAGGGCCAAAAGTGACTTAAGTGAAATAAAATAAAATTAAAGGTCACTTAAGATAAAGTCAATGGAGGAGCTTCTAGAATAATAATAAAATAATAAAATAGGATGCTTGTAGAGGCTTGGAGATCTATCCATCAGATCTATAAAAGGGGAGGAGGAGATCATTCAAAGACATCTTGGATCTGATATTGTTTCGTGTACAAGAGGTTGAGAACCTGGTTCTCTACAGCAGTAGCCCTAGGACAGAAAGCCTTAGGTGATTCAGTGAGAGTGGGCGAGCACCCATCTCTTCCCTTGGTGAATCCATTCAGGATTCACAAGTTGTAGTTTATTAGTTTTCAGTTTGTTTGGGAGGGCGATTGTAGCATTATTGTATATCTGTTTGAGGCCAGTTTATCTCAGCTATATGGGTGTATGTGCATGTAAACCCTAGTTTATCTAATATAATAAAGCCAAGGTTGTTATTGTTCATTGTGTTATGGGATTGCAATACTTTTTCTGTTTAATTTTACCTGGAAATCTTCTGTTAATGAATGGAATTTTTATCTCGGATTTTTCTAAGTTAAAAAATTAAGCTTGTCCCAAATATATCTCATTTTGGAAATTACATGTTGCCACCATTCTATGATGTGTGGAGGAAACCATTTATATGTTCAACATAGCCTAAATATATTTGGCTTTATTTCTGGTGTCTTAATCCTTGCACCATGATAACAACATTTAACCTGCCTTTTAAATTCACCATCATCAATCCTTTTAATGTGTCTCATGGAGTAACTGTTGAAACTAACAATACATCGATTAATAAATGGTCTTGGATGCATTTACATGGTGTTTGGCATAATCCCTTTTAATGCAACGGTTGCATGGTCTTCTTTTGACCCCTCGCAATTTAACTTCACAATGTGGTTTGATAGCCGCATTCATGTGGCTTTCATATGCATTGGTGTGATTTTTTATAGTGTGATTGCAAAAGGTGCAAATATGGCTTCCAATGTGAAATCGATCATTGCAAAATTATGGGAAAGTTCTTTATCAGAGCCCTCTTGTATGCCTATGTATTTACGATTCTTTGCAGTGATATAGATATGCCGAGTTAACTTTGAATTTTTTGATTACAATGCCAATGTGGTTCTCTAGCATATTTCGGTTAGATGCAAGATAATTGTGGCTTGAAGTTGTGATTTGTGAAAGGAAATGTGACCTATGGGAGGTCACACATTTCAATGTGATTTTGTGAAGGTCGCATAGTCACACTTCACTTCAAGTCAAATTTCTAATCGCTTGTCTAAGACCCAGAAATGCAATTTTGTGACTTGTGGAGGTTGCATAGTTGCAATCAAACGTGGTCACACTTCTATAATGTATATGAGGAGCTCTTAGGTGCAACTTTCAACTTGTGGGGATTTCATAGTCATAATCTCAACGTGGGCACATCTTCTGCTCACTTGCCTAAGACCCTACAATGCAATCTTATGACTTGAAGATTCATTTGCAAAAATTGGCTTGTAGACATAGTTGCATCTTACAAGGCTACCATCACTAGTCACATCATCGTTGGAGATTATAATTTTGATTTGTGACCAATATTTGTGACCCATCACTCCTTGTGTGCAATGTTATAATATTAACATTCGCTTTCATTTAACATGTTACTTCCAGGGCTAGTTGTGATGCCGCTAAGGTCAATTTGTGATCATATGAGGCCCTAACATGTCTTATAAGCTCTTCCCCAAATTTATAGAATGAGTAAGGGCTCACCATGACTTCCAACTTTGGGAAATCCAAAACTTAAGTTCAGTCAACCTTAATATCTGATACTAAATTATGAGAAATGTTTGTAGAAAAATGCCTAGGAAATCCTATATTGGTAAGGTAGTGATTTGTAACGTTAACAAAAAAATTGAGAGTTTCCAAAGTAAACGAACTCTTGGAGCATTAAATAAAGGAATTAAGCTCCATATTTCAAGTGTGGGTTTGAGACCCCATAATTGTAATAATAAAACAAATCATTAGACATTTACAAGGGGAAAGTTTTTTTTTTTTTACTCGTGTCTGAGTTAATGGATCCCCATGTAATTGAATATCAAATCTTATATTACCAATGACTCCATTTCTCTACCAATACAAATTGTAAATTTTTTTTATCATTTTGACACCTTTTCAAGGTGCCTATTGCATACACAACATTAATATACATAACACCATCCATAACATGTTCTTGATGTAATTCATGAAAATATGGTTCCTTGCA